>WNWK01001227.1:67500-105000 GCA_009830355.1 Cherax destructor | reverse complement strand
AGGTGACTGGTAAGGAAAGTCAATGAAGCTGGCTTTATTCTTTTAACCCAAAACCTTTATTTATCCATGATAACCCAATAAAGCTAATCAATGTGACTTATTTTCACTGTGGTCCTTTGTAGGTTCACCCCCAGGATGAGGCCCACAACAGGTATATATTTACCGACAGGTAATGGAGCAGTAGGTGTTAGATGACTTGCCTCTAAATCCCACCTCATTTGGGGGTCGACCCCACATTCCCACAGTAGTGAGTCAAACATGCCAAGCACTGTGCTTGAAGGGAATGTCTTGTTACATGCATACTTCTTGACTCACCTAATTCTTCCTCTCGCGAATGTTTCTGTCTATACATAAGATGCTTCTGTGGGGGCAAGTACACTTACTAGAGTATAAATAGTTGTACCTAATGTCCTGATTATGACCCCTGTCATGCTGAAAGTGATTCAAGCAGTATCAAGAATTTGCATAGAGAACCATCCTTGCTTGTTTTAAAAGACGGTAAGATCACCACGTTTGTGGCTAATAACCATAAAAGATAATCTGTTCTTGCAGGTGAACACTCTATGGGTAGATCCTGTTAACAGCCCATATCAGGGTCGTGGTGGAAGAGGTACTTCCACCAGACCAGTGAGTTGGTACTCTTTCCCAGAGGAAAAACCTATGCAAGGTGGTGAAGAAAAGGATCTACTACAGATTTCTTGAGAAAACTATGTCTTAACACAGCAGTTCACCCTGGAATGTGACATTGATGTTAGTGTCCAAGAAACATGGTTCTTGGTGCCCAGTAATATTTTTAAATTAAAAACAACCATTAATCGTTTTCTACTCCCAGGTCTCAGTGACTTGCTAAGAAATTTGCTTCAGGGATTTTTAGGTCCCACTTCATGAGGGAAATCAATTTATGACAGCTTGACCCCTGCAGGGTATTACCACTTTACTGGTTTTCGATGTATGCATGTAAAATTTTCTAGGCTCGTGATAAACATATTCAGGAGTTTTATAAAAAAAATACACTAATGGTGTATTTGAACGACTGAATCGTCATGTCATACGACGTACAGTCATATCTCCTGAGATTAGATCTGGTACTGAGAAGATTCCTTCAAACTCACCTAATAATATATATTAAAATGTCACATTTTGAAATCGATATCGAATTCCTTGATCACGTTGTCACTCCTGTAAGAATAGTGATTTCTGCCAGCTAATTTAAGTTATATCACTAGTTTTTAAGGTGTTTAGTCCTATAGATGGGAGGAGCAGTGCGTTCTGAGAGTATCTTTTGTTCAACAAGGATAGCAGGGGTGTTTTCGTATATACACTGCTGGGAAGAAGAGGCCAGCCTGTGGTGTGACTTCTCTGGAAGAGGCCAGGGTTTATTGGAGGCCAGACTTAGAGGTTTCTCCTGGGAATGGGATCTATAGTGTAGAGGACACTGGGCTTGGGAAGGCATCGCTGATTTTGACAAGTGTCATATTGATTCTTTATGTGTAATTGTCACTGCTTTAAGATTCAGATATCCCAGTCTTCTTCGAGATTGATTAATAAATACCTCATTTATCTCCTTAAGTTAGGTTATTATTATTATCATTATTATCATCACAAAATAAAGCGCTAGATTAGCAAGGGTCACACAACACTGTAAGGAGGCATGTGTAAAAGTAAAAATATGCAAAGGCTAAGAATGAGCAAGAGGCAAAGGTGTGCAAAGTTAGTTAGTAAAGGATGGGGGAAGGGTGAGTGCAAGGAGATTCCTGACCAAGGAAGGTGCTACCTTCCCTACAACACTTCCAGTGCTCACGAGAGAATTAGTTACGAGTCAACAGTTCTAATAAGCAGTTACAGTTATGGAAAGTATAATGTTTTTGTTCTCTGTACTGTAACATATCATTAATACTACATATTATTCATGTCCTACGATTTCAGTACCGTAAAAGTGTCTATAACCTGTGTGTGTCCAGCTGGTGTCTTAATTGTTAATTTTTGTTAGGAAATATTTCACTCCAGAATTTGCAGAAATATTAATCTGTTGTTGATCAACAATTTTAAATGTTAAAGAGCGATGCAACCTATTAGTGTTCTACTAGCACTGAATTCACTAAGTTGAATCTATTACATTACAAGGTTGTCATGTAATAAGGAAAGCTGTCGCCACTCTAGGCATGTCTAACCTGTCATCAAGTTAGACTGAAGACATCGACACCAAGCTGAGGGACTGATTACCTCAAACTCCTCATCTTCCACTTTTCTTCGCAGTGGACTGAAGAAGCAACTGGCTGGCGACACCTTTGTAAAATTAAGATACCCAAATGTTACACAAGTGTCTCATTTATCAACTTGTCTGTTTTCTATATAATTTATTCACTTAATATAAACATCATAGGTTATTACATGCCTTCTGCGCTTACACACAACTTTCAAATCTCTCAGAGCTGCAGGGTTTTGGTAGTCGGGCTCTGCAGTCCTACGTAAGGAGAGAGACCACGGAAAACACATCAGACAACAACATACGACATTCAAACTAGCACACACGATATTTAAACTGTAAAAAACACAAGAACCAAACATTCAAATTATCTTCCACACATAAGCTACATGTATCAATTACCACACACTATACTCACATAACGAGATAATACACTAACACAATACTGAAACTACTAGACACAATAACCTAACTTAAAGCTCTAACAGGAATACTCGGACAATACTTGACAGGAAAGAGCCACAATTCTCTTCCATCCGCTGTCTATCACACAACTGAGTCCACCACTGCCTCTTCCTCGCTCATACAGCGAAAGCTAAAAATGAAGACACGGGTTCTGGCTACTCGAGGAGGCAGCCCCTGGAAGGCATACCAGACATGTTCCACATGCCTTTCTATCTTCCGTAAAGGAGCAGAGAAATGGACTCACTTAAACACAGATTAGTTGATTTTCGAGGCACAAGAGATGGACGGTTTCAGGAGCAAGATTTTTGGGTGGGAGAGGAGTTGAAGCTGCAGATGAGAATGTACGTTCGTCGGTATTTCACGCACACATGCACACACAGCACACACACACACACACACACACACACACACAACAACACACACACACACACACACACACACACACACACACAGGAATCTTGAGCATTACTATTACCCACATTCGTCAGGCCAGTCTAAGTATACAGCACCTGGGAATAAAGACACTGGTAGCAGGGTTCTTTTAATACAATGTTTTGCCCGAGGTTGGGCTAAACGTTGTATTTGAAGGATCATCTACTACCAGTGTCTTTATTCCTCTTGTCTGCTTTTGCCCTTATCTGCCATACAATATCTGTTCTCCATATATGACTTGGTGTATCTGAATAAAATCTACCTAGAAAATATGATCATGAGTGCAATAACTTTATTATTATAATTAATATTATTATTATAAAATGATCGCATCCACCGAGTCTCCCTATGGTAGAGTCACCCAAAGGAGGAAACATATTCACAATGACTCGTGCAACTGCTATCTTACCAGATGTTCAAGGATATCAAACTTCAAATGTGGGGACGAGTCATTTTTTTTTTGTCTATGTTAGTATCTTCTTTTTGCATGTTGTATATGAGAGAGAGACTCTGCCTGAAAGTAAGAGCAATAAGTAGTGAGAATTTTAGGCTGGCAAATACCTCTTTAATATATTTTTGTTTACTTAGAACAGCAACATCCCTACCTATCCTTTAAGATGCAGGAACTGTTTCTTCCATCCAGAACTTTAGTCAGGTTAAGCAGTGTCCCTGAATCCTTTCAAAAGTGTTACCTAGTGCACACTCCAACAACATGTCAGTTCCCAAAAACTTGTTGTCTCCAGATATTATGTGATCACACATGATTACTAAATACTCAAGTCCTTAAGACCCACCTCCTAAACCCTCGTCTTCCATCTCTTCCTTGGATGACTCCTTTCCCACCTTCCATCTACTACAAATCATACATCTATTTGGTCAACATATTCTTACACCTTTCTATATGATCAAACTATATCAACGCCTCTTCAGCTCACTGAATTATACCTTCCCTAGCACTACACTCTCTCCTAATTTACGTGGGCTTCACTTTCTGCATAAAATTAGCACCACTTACCGACCTCAAACATGCCATCATCTTCGTTACATAAAACTGAAGAAAGATCAGATCTATACGTGTGTTTAAAAGCAAAAATGTCAGAGACCAACAGACGACAAAACGTTACAAAACAGTAACATTCATAAATTCAGATAAGGAAGCATACATATGAAAAACAGCAAGGTTCACTAGACAGCCTACTATACTTTCTTATACCTCACCACAAGCCCTCCTCATTACCACCTTCGCTTCAGCAGAAGTCTACCTGTAGGATGTTCCGGGGGGTCAACGCTCCGAGCCCGGTGCCCATGGTGGCACTTGTCGAAGGCTGTTGCAAAGTCTGTGTATACTACATCTGCATTCTGTTTTTCCTCCAGTGCATATAAAACCATGCCACAGTGGTCCAGTAGTTGTGAGAGGCAGGAGCGACCTGCTGTAAACCCATGCTGCTCTGAGTTGTGCATTTGTTTGGAATCCAAGTGGTTGGCGATCATGCTTTAGAACCATTTCAAAGATTTTTATGATGTGGGACGTTAGTGCTATCGGTCTATAATTCTTTGGCATTGGGGTGGGGGCTATATTTGTTGTTTATAGCGACTGTGGGTTGATCCCAGTGTCAAGACTCCCTCTCCATAGCATACATAAAGCACACAATAACGATTTCTTACGGTTCTTGAACATGGAGTTCCTCGAGTAAAGATCTGGTGCAGAGTGCGTGGGCATATTATCAATGGCTTTTTAAAAGTCCACTGGTGTTATGGTTATATCAGATATTTTAGAGATGTTAACAAGATTTTGAGTCTCGTTCATTAAAAATTAATTGGGATTGTCGATCTTGAGTCTAACGGCTGACTTAACAGTCATACTGAAACTTCAGTATCTTTCCTTTCTTTTCTGTCATCAGTGTAAGTTTCATCTTGTTTAAGAAAGAACCTGATAGTAGATGTGGTTTTTACTTTGTTTCTTTTTTTGCATATGAAAATTTTTTGTAGGTGAGTTCTTTCAAATTCATTTATGACTTTTAGCTCCTCCTGTCTTCCCTGGATCCTGTAAGATTCATTTAACTTATATTCAATATTTCTCTATTTCCATTGTCAGTGTTTCCTTCAGTATTACAGATAGTCTGGCCCCCTTGAGAAGTTCTTTGATTTTTCGACTTCTCCTGTAGAGGGAGCCTCTCTCTCTACATCTCTTCTTTTTCTTAGGGGAATGTTCATTGAACATACTTTAGCTACCACAGAGGTGATCCTTTCTATATCATTTAAGACATCTTCCCAGCATGTTTCATTAAATAAATTATTTTATCCCAGTCGATGTTCTTGTTGTTAAAGTTAAATTTGGTAAACCCACTCAGATAACTGTTTGCATTTTGCTGGTCGGAACTCCTGTGTATACAAGTCTGAATTTCGATTAGATTGTGAACTGAATTAACTGTCTTCGATACAATTATATTTTGTATCAGTTCATCATTATTTGTTAAAATAGTCAAATGAATGTTCTAGTCTTGTTATCTCTACTATGGTGGTGGTGGTGGTGGTGGTGGTGGTTTTGGTGGGAGGTGTGTATTGGGTGATGTGGATTGGGTGGTGTTTATTGGGTGATGAGGACTGGGTGATGTGTGTTGGGTGGTGTGTGTTGGGTGGTGTTTATTGGGTGTTGTGGTGGTTAGTGTGTGGTGGGTAGTGAGTATTGGGTGTTGGGTGGTGTGTTTTGGGTGGTTTGTGTTGGGTAGTGTTTATTGGGTGTTGTGGTGGGTAGTGAACATTGGGTGTTGGGTGGTGTATGTTGGGTGGTGTATGTTGGGTGGTGTATGTTGGGTGGTGTATGTTGGGTGGTGTGTGTTGGGTGGTGTGTGTTGGGTGGTGTGTGTTGGGTGGTGTGTGTTGGGTGGTGTGGTGGTGGTGAATTAGAGGCTAGTAGTAAAGATAGCAGTAGTAGTAGTAAAGATAGCAGCAGTATTATTAAAGATAGCAGCAGCATTAGTAGTTAAGATAGCAGCAGTAGTAGTAAAGACAGCAGCAGTAGTAGTAAAGACAGCAGTAGTAGTAGTAGTAAAGACAGCAGCAGTAGTAGTAAAGACAGCAGTAGTAGTAAAGACAGCAGTAGTAGTAGTAAAGACAGCAGCGTAGTAGTAAAGACAGCAGTAGTAGTAGTAAAGACAGCAGTAGTAGTAGTAAAGACAGCAGCAGTAGTAGTAAAGACAGCAGCAGTAGTAGTAAAGAAAGCAGTAGTAGTAGTAAAGACAGCAGCAGTAGTAGTAAAGACAGCAGCAGTAGTAGTAAAGACAGCAGTAGTAGTAGTAAAGACAGCAGCAGTAGTAGTAAAGACAGCAGTAGTAGTAGTAAAGACAGCAGCAGTAGTAGTAAAGACAGCAGTAGTAGTAGTAAAGACAGCAGCAGTAGTAGTAAAGACAGCAGCAGTAGTAGTAGTAAAGACAGCAGTAGTAGTAGTAAAGACAGCAGCAGTAGTAGTAAAGACAGCAGCAGTAGTAGTAAAGACAGCAGCAGTAGTAGTAAAGACAGCAGCAGTAGTAGTAAAGACAGCAGCAGTAGTAGTAAAGACAGCAGTAGTAGTAGTAGTAAAGACAGCAGCAGTAGTAGTAAAGATAGCAGCAGTAGTAGTAAAGATAGCAGAGTAGTAGTAAAGACAGCAGCAGTAGTAGTAGTAAAGACAGCAGCAGTAGTAGTAAAGATAGCAGCAGTAGTAGTAAAGATAGCAGCAGTAGTAGTAAAGACAGCAGCAGTAGTAGTAAAGACAGCAGCAGTAGTAGTAAAGATAGCAGCAGTAGTAGTAGTAAAGACAGCAGCAGTAGTAGTAAAGACAGCAGCAGTAGTAGTAAAGACAGCAGCAGTAGTAGTAAAGATAGCAGCAGTAGTAGTAAAGACAGCAGTAGTAGTAGTAAAGATAGCAGCAGTAGTAGTAAAGACAGCAGCAGTAGTAGTAAAGACAGCAGCAGTAGTAGTAAAGACAGCAGTAGTAGTAGTAAAGACAGCAGCAGTAGTAGTAAAGACAGCAGCAGTAGCAGTAAAGACAGCAGCAGTAGTAGTAAAGACAGCAACAGTAGTAGTAAAGACAGCAGTAGTAGTAGTAAAGACAGCAGCAGTAGTAGTAAAGACAGCAGCAGTAGTAGTAAAGACAGCAGCAGTAGTAGTAAAGACAGCAGCAGTAGTAGTAAACACAGCAGTAGTAGTAGTAAAGACAGCAGCAGTAGTAGTAGTAAAGACAGCAGCAGTAGTAGTAAAGATAGCAGCAGTAGTAGTAAAGATAGCAGCAGTAGTAGTAAAGACAGCAGCAGTAGTAGTAAAGACAGCAGCAGTAGTAGTAAAGATAGCAGCAGTAGTAGTAAAGACAGCAGCAGTAGTAGTAAAGACAGCAGCAGTAGTAGTAAAGATAGCAGCAGTAGTAGTAGTAAAGATAGCAGCAGTAGTAGTAGTAAAGACAGCAGCAGTAGTAGTAAAGACAGCAGCAGTAGTAGTAAAGACAGCAGCAGTAGTAGTAAAGATAGCAGCAGTAGTAGTAAAGATAGCAGCAGTATGTAGTAAAGATAGCAGCAGTAGTAGTAGTAAAGATAGCAGCAGTAGTAGTAAAGATAGCAGTAGTAGTAGTAAAGACAGCAGCAGTAGTAGTAAAGACAGCAGCAGTAGTAGTAAAGATAGCAGCAGTAGTAGTAAAGATAGCAGCAGTAGTAGTAGTAAAGATAGCAGCAGTAGTAGTAGTAAAGATAGCAGCAGTAGTAGTAAAGACAGCAGCAGTAGTAGTAGTAAAGATAGCAGCAGTAGTAGTAGTAAAGATAGCAGCAGTAGTAGTAGTAAAGATAGCAGCAGTAGTAGTAAAGATAGCAGCAGTAGTAGTAGTAAAGATAGCAGCAGTAGTAGTAGTAAAGATGGCAGAGTAGTAGTAAAGATGCAGCAGCAGTAGTAGTAAAGATAGCAGCAAGTAGTAGTAAAGATAGCAGCAGTAGTAGTAAAGATAGCAGCAGTAGTAGTAGTAAAGATAGCAGCAGTAGTAGTAAAGATAGCAGCAGTAGTAGTAAAGATAGCAGCAGTAGTAGTAAAGATAGCAGCAGTAGTAGTAGTAAAGATAGCAGCAGTAGTAGTAGTAAAGACAGCAGCAGTAGTAGTAGTAAAGATAGCAGCAGTAGTAGTAGTAAAGACAGCAGCAGTAGTAGTAGTAAAGACAGCAGCAGTAGTAGTAGTAAAGACAGCAGCAGTAGTAGTAGTAAAGATAGCAGTAGTAGTAGTAAAGACAGCAGCAGTAGTAGTAGTAAAGATAGCAGCAGTAGTAGTCGTCAGAGTATAAGTTAAACTTAAGTAACTCGAAGCCCCTAAAGAAATAAAACGACACTTAAAAATCAAATGATAAACCTTTGAAACTCCCGTAGCTGATAAATCCTTGTTGGAATGGTGTCTCCCAGCTCAGGCTGACACCCCTGGTGTCTCCCAGCTCAGGCTGACACCCCTGGTGTCTCCCAGCTCAGGCTGACACCCCTGGTGTCTCCCAGCTCAGGCTGCACCTGGTGTCTCCAGCTCAGGCTGACACCCCTGGTGTCTCCCAGCTCAGGCTGACACCCCTGGTGTCTCCCAGCTCAGGCTGACACCCCTGGTGTCTCCCAGCTCAGGCTGACACCCCTGGTGTCTCCCAGCTCAGGCTGACACCCCTGGTGTCTCCCAGCTCAGGCTGACACCCCTGGTGCCTCCCAGCTCAGGCTGACACCCCTGGTGCCTCCCAGCTCAGGCTGACACCCCTGGTGCCTCCCAGCTCAGGCTGACACCCCTGGTGCCTCCCAGCTCAGGCTGACACCCTGGTGCCTCCCAGCTCAGGCTGACACCCTGGTGCCTCCCAGCTCAGGCTGACACCCTGGTGCCTCCCAGCTCAGGCTGACACCCTGGTGCTCTCCAGCTCAGGCTGACACCCCTGGTGCCTCCCAGCTCAGGCTGACACCCCTGGTGTCTCCCAGCTCAGGCTGACACCCCTGGTGTCTCCCAGCTCAGGCTGACACCCCTGGTGTCTCCCAGCTCAGGCTGACACCCCTGGTTCCCAGCTCAGGCTGACACCCTGGTGCTCCCAGCTCAGGCTGACACCCCTGGTGCCTCCCAGCTCAGGCTGACACCCCTGGTGCCTCCCAGCTCAGGCTGACACCCCTGGTGCCTCCCAGCTCAGGCTGACACCCCTGGTGCCTCCCAGCTCAGGCTGACACCCCTGGTGCCTCCCAGCTCAGGCTGACACCCCTGGTGTCTCCCAGCTCAGGCTGACACCCCTGGTGCCTCCCAGCTCAGGCTGACACCCCTGGTGTCTCCCAGCTCAGGCTGACACCCCTGGTGCCTCCCAGCTCAGGCTGACACCCCTGGTGTCTCCCAGCTCAGGCTGACACCCCTGGTGTCTCCCAGCTCAGGCTGACACCCTGGTGTCTCCCAGCTCAGGCTGACACCCTGGTGTCTCCCAGCTCAGGCTGACACCCTGGTGTCTCCCAGCTCAGGCTGACACCCTGGTGTCTCCCAGCTCAGGCTGACACCCTGGTGTCTCCCAGCTCAGGCTGACACCCTGGTGTCTCCCAGCTCAGGCTGACACCCTGGTGTCTCCAGCTCAGGCTGACACCCTGGTGTCTCCCAGCTCAGGCTGACACCCCTGGTGTCTCCCAGCTCAGGCTGACACCCCTGGTGTCTCCCAGCTCAGGCTGACACCCCTGGTGTCTCCCAGCTCAGGCTGACACCCTGGTGTCTCCCAGCTCAGGCTGACACCCTGGTGTCTCCCAGCTCAGGCTGACACCCTGGTGTCTCCCAGCTCAGGCTGACACCCTGGTGTCTCCCAGCTCAGGCTGACACCACTGGTGTCTCCCAGCTCAGGCTGACACCACTGGTGTCTCCCAGCTCAGGCTGACACCACTGGTGTCTCCCAGCTCAGGCTGACACCACTGGTGTCTCCCAGCTCAGGCTGACACCACTGGTGTCTCCCAGCTCAGGCTGACAGATTTCAATAGCTTGTATGAGCCCCATCGAACGTGATGGAATAAAACAGGAAAACGTAACTAGCTTTTGTTCCCACTGTGTAATTATCATATAGAATAGAGCATCAGCAAATTACTAAAATGGTTTCAGCTATGACCATAATTTTTAAAGGGGTGGACCGGTAAGCCAGCGGAAGGCCTCGGTCAGATGACCAAAAGCTCCAACGGCGGGTCATCTGACTAAGACTCTCGTCAGGAAACACTTGTCTTGTTTCCTGACAAACATTACCTAACCTAAGCAAATTACTGTTTTTTTTTTTTTAAGAAAATGCATTTCGATCGGTGCACGATCCGTGGAAAGTATCCCCGTATACCACAACTCCTGTCCCCTGTGCCTCAATGGACGCGATTGGAATAGTGCAGAGTAGGCATAAGTTGATAATTCAGTTAAATATTAGCTTTGAAGAAGATTTGAAGAGAATCTGAAGAGGTGTTTAAAAATCATCATTATAGAAACTAATATTCACATTTCTTTAATAAAAATAGTAAATGATGACATACACAGCTCAAATCTAATTACAACCTTTCAAAGAGACCAATATCCTAAAAGCCGCTCAGAAGCTGCATTATCAAGTTACCAGCATGGAAGGATTGAAGCCAATCAGATGCGACACTCAGAAATTATGGCATGAAAGGCATTATTTAATTTTTTTTCCAAATTTCTTCCATAATTGCAGGCTGGTACTTACACTGGAGGAAATCAAACCAAACTTTTCTCTAAGGAAGACTGACGAGCTTTTAAGAAAGCACAGGAAGTTTTATGTAATCTTAGACTACATAACAAAAAAAATTAAGAATGGTCTTGAGGACACATATTATAGATACAAAAAAAAAAGAAAATTAAGTTGATTTGACTCAGGATAACTAGGCCAAACATTGTGATTTATTTCTGATATTTTTCCAATTATTTCATAGAAACCAATTTGATTAGAAAAATTGGTTGTGTACAACCTATCATCAAAAGAGTTTCCTTTGAACAATAGGAACTAAAAGTTTGAAGGTGATCAAAAGACCCAATTTCCCGTTATTGCACAAAAGCCAACAAAATTTGTACCTACACAAACTAAACCCATGAAACGTTTGGTAGCACACTCACCTCACACACTGAGGTCCTTGGTTCGAGTCCCGGTACCGGTGGAAACATAAGGCGTGTTTCCTTAAGACACCTGCTGCCCCTGTTCACCTAGCAGCAACTAGATACCTGGATGATAGCCGACTGGTGTGGGTCGCATCCTGGGGACAAAATTAATCTAAGTTGCCCGAAATGCTCTGCATAACCAAGGGCTTTCTATATAGAATGTCTTTGATGTCACCTAGAACAGTATAAGTTACATCATGTACTTGTAGAAATAAAGATTATTATTAATTATTATTATTATTTCAGATGACGCATCAACCACTGAAGACTGATGTCGTTCACAATTTTAAGCAGAAGAAAGCACTAAACACGTATCGGTAATATAGCAAGTGTGGAATGGGAGACATGCAAATTCGATCCAAGCAAGGGAAAGATAAATCCAGTTCCTTTGAACAAGAGCCCCCCTCACCAGCATCAAGGCAAAATAAAGCTACAAGGTAAAATAATATACCATTTTGAGATTAAAACTGGCAAAATGTTATCATCACAATCCATTAAATATACCAATCAACTTTAAGTAGGAAACACGAGTGAACTTGATAATAGAATACAATACCAACAAGTTGATAAGATAGTCATGTGCAACAGTTAATAAAAAAAAAACACCGTTTCGCACATAAAATTGCGACATCTGCTCCTACATACTTGAATTTCACTCCCAGCCTTTAATTTTTTGGAGGTTTGAAGTTATGCCAGGATTTGAGAAGTTATCCAAGACATTCCAAGAGGATACGAATGGGTTCAACTACTTTGGTCAAAGGTCACCTAAACATTCATTCCAACTGTTCCAAGAACTTGGTCCTAGTTACCGAACATTTGAAACCGTCAGGATGAGGCGTTCTCGAGTTATGAGTAAAATGAAACAAAATTTGGAGGAAGATAAAGAAAATTCAGGTAATATCTTAAAGTTATCCCTTCGAAGATACATATAAAAAATACTGAAGATATGTACATACAAAAAATGAGATGTACGCAAGACTATTAAAATATTTCAAAGCATAAGCCCAAATGGAGAACTGACGACAAAAGTGAAAAAAACACTGATTTCAGAACCATCTTTTATTGGGACAACGCTCAGCTGTGCAGATTTTTGTTACGCTTTACACACAGTTATACGATGTCCCAATAAAAGTTTGCTCTGCAACCTGTGTTTTTCCTTTACCATTTACAGTAAAAGATCTTCACAACCGAGAAAAGAATAGTTCATGAAAGCGAATTATAAGTAAACTAGGAATCGGCAGGACTAAGAAGTCCTGGTCGAATCAAAAGCACTAGAAGCAAAAATGACATAATTTGATATTAAAAGAGGTAATAGAAATTCAACAATCCATAAGAGTTCCAATAACTATGTTGGAGTGAGGTGCATAGTCTTTCACTGTTGCAGTGAGGAGGAGACTGTAGGTAGTGGAGATGTCATGTGTGGAGGAGACTGTAGGCAGTAGAGATGTCATGTTTGAGTTAACTGTGTGGTGTGAATTAGAATCTTACAAATTAGAAGACGATTTGGCGGTATGAAAATTATAATTGAGGAGTTGAAATAAATAAAATTGATCAGAAGGGTTAGTAAAACCAGAATGGCCGGAAGGAAGGGTAGTTGATGTCCCAGAAAACGTTGTAATGAAGGGATAAAGACGGCTGTGAGGGGTGGAGGCTTGACCAACCAGCAGGCATGTGTGAGAGAACTGGAGTGAAGGAGAGATGTTTTTGGTATCTGACGTGTTGTTGGGGAGTGGGCAAGGTAAAATTTACGAGGAGATTCAGGGAAACATGTTAGCTGGACTAGAGTTCTCTAGGTGGGAATTACGGTGCCTGCACTCTGAATGATGGGTTTGGAAGCCCACATGTGTTGTGGGTAAAATTCACGGATGCACCAAAGGAAAAACATTTTTGACTCAACATGTCATAGAACCCAGAAGAGTGAGACAAGACACATCGAGAGTATTAGACTTAGTTTTCTTCCTACATAAATCAGACGTTGGAACGATAAACAACAAAGCCAATAGGAGTGAGTCATTGTAGTAAGCAAAAAGTGCCTTCATAAGATGGAAACGCAAGCCAAGGCAAAGAAGAAAAAAGAGAAAAGGATCCCTGTGTATAGAAGAAGTGACTGATGAAATTTGAAGATTTGTAACAAACTCGAAGGAAAGAGGAGCTAGATGGAGACATCTCATAAGAAATTATGGATTTTTTTCACTTAATTGTATCACGAGGGTAGTAGATTTAATTCGAATCAGAAAACAGTAAACAAGGGGAATACGGAACCCACGATTCAACAAATGCAAGGAAGCGAATAAAAAACAGGAAAAAAATGAAGATGTTAAATGAATATATAAGAATGAGAATACATACAGACAAGCATTTAAAATATAATATCACATCTCAAGCAAAAAATGAGCCCGATTTACTATACGACTTCATAAGAAGAATGATAATATTCAAGGACCAAGAGAAATAGAATGACGAGAAAGCCTATGATGAACTCAAAAACAACTTTCAGAATGTTTTCAGAATAAAACAGAGAACAGTTCCAAGAACTGGGAAGGCCCATAACTATCGAGCACAGAATATATAACAAGACAATACAGACAAGAGAATTGCCAGACTCCAAGAAAACAGTGAACGTAATTCCAATCATCATAAAAGGAGACGACCAGGAACCACTAAATTACAGACCAGTATCTCTGACATGCATATCATGTGAAGTAAAGGAAGAATAATAAGAAAAGAAGTGGACCGCCCTGAAAACACGAGATTTATTACAGACTAAAAATACAGAGTCAAGAAAAGAGGATCATTGATAACAAAACTACAGAAATTATTCTACAGACAAGGGAAGATTATGCAAGAGAAAGAAGACTTTGCAGACTGCAAATTCCTGGACTACAAATAGGCTATTGACACAGTACCACACAGAAGAGTTACATAAATTAGGAAAGTAGATTTTAGTACCAGTAAAGGCTTTATTACAATGAATAAAGAAACCATGCTTTAGAGAATTACAGTCACGTGACTCGAGCAACTCTGGCAGATATTTTGGCTGTCAAATACTTTCATTTAGTAGCCAACAGGTGTGTTATAACATATAATAAAACACTTTGTGCTATTTATGTTGCATCTGCAGCTACGTGCTATTCATTCCAAGCATTACGGTTCCATCTTACAGCTAATCATATATTCAATGCAATACGAAGATACATCTCAAAAACAATGTCATTCCTACTATATAAACACTAGTCACTTACTAGGGTAGAAACTCATCAAATAACAAGTTCGTTCATCTAAGCGGTTGTTTGCTAGTATAATGAGAACACGAATTGGACAATACAGTAAGAAACTACAAGACGATCTGGCCGGTTTAAAAAAAGGTGAAAAAAAGGGCAGTTGCTGCAGTTCGTTCACAACAAATATAATAATAATGGGAAAAGAGAAGTGGAGACTAACCATGTCATGTGACATGAGAGATGAAAATCTCTCAGAATCAAGTAGTAAAATGGACGTTATTGTAAACCCTACACCCAAACCCTCTCCCCACGTAAATATAGGGCAGCATACGCTAGGCTAGTACATGTAATACCTGGAGTATACCTGGAGAGAGTTCCAGGGGTCAACGCCCCTGCGGCCCGGTCTGTGACCAGGCCTCTTAAGTCAACAAGACTAAACAAGAGACTCACAATGAGAGAGAATGTGACCAGATGGGTAAATGTGTAACTGATGGGTTCCCTAAAGAATCCGTTCAGGGTTCCATCTTATTCTCGCCTACATTCAGAGTGTTCTGAGGTCATGCTAACTTAAATAGTTAACTGATTCTATACGAGCAGTAAATGATGTCTATCTCTGCTTTTGCTCAGACATCTCCTTTACTTTCTGTGTGAGAGTAGAAGCAGTATTTCAGACGAAAAAGAAGAAGGGTTTTGAAATATTCTGTTATCGAGGTATCTTATGTTTTGAATGAACACGTAAAGTACCCTACAGTGTTTCTTCTGGCCTTGGATACACTTCCTTTGTCGTGTTCTTGAAGCGTCACGTCGTCTGCTATTAATATCCCTAGATCTTTAACTTGTTCCCGCCGTTTCTGATTGCCACTTGCATCTTGGTTTATTTAATTCGTATATGTAGTAAACTACATATATTTTTGGACATGATATCCATAGTTTCTCGTTTTAAATTCTTCCTTAAATGCTATTATTTTTATTTTTATTTCAGTAAAGTTAATTTTGGCTAGGTTACATGAATGGGTTAAACGCATCTTTAACCACAAATAACCAATTACAAAAACTGGCCGAGATTACGTCTGGCAATCAGGTGATCGAGAAAAAAATTTACCCAACATTTAAAACTGATCATTTTTTACTCTTGGCGCAAGAAAGGCAGCATTTTTATCAAAGATCTTTCCGTTTATCGTCACTGAACACTGTTTATCGTCACTGAACACTGCTTATCGTCACTGAACACTGCTTATCGTCACTGAACACTGCTTATCGTCACTGAACACTGCTTATCGTCACTGAACACTGCTTATCGTCACTGAACACTGCTTATCGTCACTGAACACTGCTTATCGTCACTGAACACTGCTTATCGTCACTGAACACTGCTTATCGTCACTGAACACTGCTTATCGTCACGAACACTGTTTATCGTCACTGAACACTGCTTATCGTCACTGAACACTGCTTATCGTCACTGAACACTGCTTATCGTCACTGAACACTGCTTATCGTCACTGAACACTGCTTATCGTCACATTACTGAACACTGCTTATCGTCACTGAACACTGCTTATCGTCACTGAACACTGTTTATCGTCACTGAACACTGCTTATCGTCACTGAACACTGCTTATCGTCACTGAACACTGTTTATCGTCACTGAACACTGTTATCGTCACTGAACACTGTTTATCGTCACTGAACACTGTTTATCGTCACTGAACACTGTTTATCGTCACTGAACACTGCTTTATCGTCACTGAACACTGTTATCGTCACTGAACACTGTTTATCGTCACTAACACTGTTTATCGTCACTGAACACTGTTTATAGTCACTGAACACTGTTTATGTCACTGAACACTGTTTATCGTCACTGAACACTGTTTATCGTCACTGAACACTGTTTATAGTCACTGAACACTGTTTATCGTCACTGAACACTGTTTATCGTCACTGAACACTGTTTTCGTCACTGAACACTGTTTATCGTCACTGAACACTGTTTATCGTCACTGAACACTGTTTATCGTCACTGAACACTGTTTATCGTCACTGAACACTGTTTATCGTCACTGAACACTGTTTATAGTCACTGAACACTGTTTATCGTCACTGAACACTGTTTATCGTCACTGAACACTGTTTATCGTCACTGAACACTGTTTATCGTCACTGAACACTGTTTATCGTCACTGAACACTGTTTATCGTCACTGAACACTGTTTATCGTCACTGAACACTGTTTATCGTCACTGAACACTGTTTATAGTCACTGAACCCTGTTTATAGTCACTGTACACTGTTTATCGTCACTGAACACTGTTTATAGTCACTGAACACTGTTTATCGTCACTGAACACTGTTTATAGTCACTGAACACTGTTTGTAATCACTGAACACTGTTTATCGTCACTGAACACTGTTTATCGTCACTGAACACTGTTTATCGTCACTGAACACTGTTTATAGTCACTGAACACTGTTTATAGTCACTGAACACTGTTTATAGTCACTGAACACTGTTTATAGTCACTGAACACTGTTTATAGTCACTGAACACTGTTTATCGTCACTGAACACTGTTTATAGTCACTGAACACTGTTTATAGTCACTGAACACTGTTTATAGTCACTGAACACTGTTTATCGTCACTGAACACTGTTTATAGTCACTGAACACTGTTTATAGTCACTGAACACTGTTTATAGTCACTGAACACTGTTTATAGTCACTGAACACTGTTTATAGTCACTGAACACTGTTTATAGTCACTGAACACTGTTTATCGTCACTGAACACTGTTTATAGTCACTGAACACTGTTTATCGTCACTGAACACTGTTTATAGTCATCTGAACACTGTTTATAGTCACTGAACACTGTTTATCGTCACTGAACACTGTTTATCGTCACTGAACACTGTTTATCGTCACTGAACACTGTTTATATTCACTGAACACTGTTTATAGTCACTGAACACTGTTTATAGTCACTGAACACTGTTTATAGTCACTGAACACTGTTTATCGTCACTGAACACTGTTTATAGTCACTGAACACTGTTTATAGTCACTGAACACTGTTTATAGTCACTGAACACTGTTTATCGTCACTGAACACTGTTTATAGTCACTGAACACTGTTTATAGTCACTGAACACTGTTTATAGTCACTGAACACTGTTTATAGTCACTGAACACTGTTTATAGTCACTGAACACTGTTTATAGTCACTGAACACTGTTTATCGTCACTGAACACTGTTTCGTTACCCGATAAAAACTTTGTATAATCAGCATTTTCTTTTTTTCAGTTTGCAAATTTTCATCTAATCCTTTTCTCACACTTTCTATCCGGACCAGACCAAACCAGCTCCCCATTCCACTATGGGCCTACGATCCAAGTCCTAAGACAGGCAGTAGTAAATTAAATTTTCTTTTAAACTCATTTCCAGAATATAATCTTATCACCACCATCTTCTCGCAATAGTAGTGACTCCAGACTCGTGATATCCATCCAGAAATGCATTGCATAAATATGAGCATTTTCATTTTAGAAAGCTTTATATAAAATGGGTCTTAATGGAAAATCGATATTATTTTTTTTATTAACATATTAACAGGGTGGTCCGAAAAAGAAAAACTTTCACCATCATTCACTCCATCACTGTCTTGTCAGAAGCGCGCTTACACTACAGTTATAAAACTGCAACATTAACACCCCCTCCTTCAGAGTGCAGACACTGTACTTCCCATCTCCTGGACTCAAGTCCGCCCTACCAGTTTCCCTGAATTACTTCATAAATATTACCCTGCTCACTCTACAGCAGTACGTCAAGTCCTAAAAACGATGTCTCCATTCGCTATTATCTCACACGCTTACGCATGCTTGCTGGAAGTCCAAGCCTCTCGCACACAAAACCTCCTTTACCTCCTCCCTCCAATCTTTTCTAGGCCGACCTCTACCCCACCTTCCCTCCACTACAGATTTATACACTTTCGTAGTCATTCTGTTTTGTTCCATTCTCTCTACCAACTCAACTATGTATTCAAAGCACAGAACCATATGATCACTAGCTCCAAGGGGCCTTTCATACGTGATATCCTCGATGTCCGAACTACTCAAAGTGAATACTAGGTCCAGTCTTGCTGGTTCGTCCTCACCTCTCTCTCTGGTAGTGTCTCTAACATGTTGATGCATGAGGGAGGGAGGAAGAAGCGGAGAATGAGAGAGGGAGTGATCACACAATAAACATTAAGCAGAGACATGGCGAGGTTGTTTAAGAAGGAAGGCTGCATGTTTGCACACAAAATTTTGATAGAATAGAAGTTTGCTCTCGATATTTTCAGTACAGTAGGATTTTGAGACCAGAATTTTCTTACATAAGAATACAGCTACAATCACTCTGAGTGATTGATTATAAAACTATACTAAGGTGCAGTTTAGGAATCTTTTTTGACAACCTTTGTCCTGATTTACAGTCTTGCTTAAGAGACTAAAAAATGTGTTCCTTCCTCTCTCTCTATCTTTTCCTTGATCCATATGTCCAGGAATCCATCCTTGGGCCCCGGATATTTACCTATTCTCACTTTCTCAGGGGCAGCGTGTTCGGATGATCTTCATTATTATTATTATTATTATTATTATTATTATTATTATTATTATTATTATTATTATTATTATTATTATTATTATTATTATTATTATATTACCTGGATTGCATTACAATATTTTGGCTGCTACAACGACTGCTGGATGACACTGAAGCAACACTGACTCCATATGGATATAGATTAGACGCAGACAATATATACACTGAGTTGCTTTCGTTTTTTTTTTTGGCACAAATGATTATTTATGGTGGGTAAAAATACCCTGAAATCACAACTTGCATTTTGCTGCACTCTGAAACATCTTGCAGTCATTTCTCTCGTCTTTCTATTATCTCTCTTGCCTTTCAATTTATCTCTCACCTTCCTGTCATTTCCCTCTTTTTCCTTTCATCTCTCTCCTTGCTGTCGTCTTTCTCACTTCTATGTCATCTCCATCACATTACTATCATTTCCCTCACCTTGCTAACATTCCCCTCACCTTGCTAACATTCCCCTCACCTTGCTAACATTCCCCTCACCTTGCTAACATTCCCCTCACCTTGCTAACATTCCCCTCACCAGCTAACATTCCCCTCACCTTGCTAACATTCCCCTCACCTTGCTAACATTCCCCTCACCTTGCTAACATTCCCCTCACCTTGCTAACATTCCCTCACCAGCTAACATTCCCCTCACCTTGCTAACATTCCCCTCACCTTGCTAACATTCCCCTCACCTTGCTAACATTCCCCTCACCTTGCTAACATTCCCCTCACCTTGCTAACATTCCCCTCACCTTGCTAACATTCCCCTCACCTTGCTAACATTCCCCTCACCTTGCTCTCTCATAACTACTGATATGCAACATTATCTTTGCACCATTACATTGCAACATTTATCAGCATGCAACTCGGTTATCAATTTTAATTACATCCCGACCGACCTTCCTTGATCACAAGATCCAACTCACACATATTACACATATTCTCGTCAGCATTTTCTAGTTTTCTTTACCATTAACTAGGAAAAACAACTGTAAATGAACAATTATTTGAGCTGTAGTTCACTTTTTATATCACTTTATTATTTAACATATAAATAATAAGACCATACACTTATTATATATACTAGTAAAGTCATTAAATAATTAGAGGCTATGCTGTATTGTAATGACAAAATTAACCTAGTAATTCAGTCATTATCGTCTTCACTGTAACATATCATTTTCGAATCCGATTGCAGGTCATCATCATTATCTTCAATATTCATGTTTGAACATGGCTCTTGCAAACAGGTGATAATTTAAGGGAATTTATGATACAGGCACAATGTGTTGGCCTGCCAGTCTGTTTACCTTCACATGACAGCAGAGAGAGGACCGCTTGTGAAGCAGCAGTTGTCATCCACTTGATAATAAAGTTTCCTTCTATTCTGTTTTCCTAGCCATGACCAATAGCAGGGTTAGAAGCGTCATCATAATTTTGAAGGCTTCTTCTCTAAACGACAGCTTAATAGTTAGCTCCATTGTTGTGGTGCCTATCCGTGTGCTCACGAGGTGTGAGTTGTGCAGATTCTACGTCGTTCAAACTTCTATTCTACGTCGTTAATACTGTTCACTGCGTGAATAGTATGTGTGTGCAGAACTGACTTTTCCCTCCCACAAGTATTATAACAGCTGTGATTAAGAAAGTGTATCACCTATATTATGGCTGTAAAATTGGAGATCAGGTTTAGAGCTGGGCCTCACGCTGGGCCCCACGCTGGGCCCCACGCTGGGCCCCACGCTGGGCCCCACGCTGGGCCCCACGCTGGGCCCCACGCTGGGCCCCACGCTGGGCCCCATGTTCTATCGGAATAGGAAATCTGTCTTTTTCATAGTGTCAAAGGTGGGCAGGGAGCCAACAGATCATGTAAACAATTGTCACTTCTGCTTGGTGCCTCCAGTCAACAGACGTATTTGCAAGAGAAAAATAAGTGGACTGTAGGTACGTATAGCCTCAGCTATTCGTACGTACCTCACGGTCAAGGACTGTCCATTCCTGAACCCCCAAACTCATTCTCCCTTGAGTAAAAGGAGGAGAAGTATGACGGATCCCGCGAAACTTGTGAGTCTTCAATTATATATAACAACAATTTTTGAAACGTTTTAAGCTTCTTTAATGAGATTAGTTAATTCTTATGTATTTTCATGTCCTGAATCCAAATATCACCTTGCAAAATGCTTATTAGCTATAGGTTTAAAGATACGAGACATGTAATATTTGATTATTATAACGTACAATATGTGTCAGTATGTTTTAAACTCTAATCCGTACCTACTCTCTGCCTTTCTGTTTGACGCTTATAGTGGTCTGAAGAATCATCTCTTGCCAATGTCCAGCAATAGTCTACAAGCATTCTTGTGCCCCATTTGCCCTGGTACCATTTTTCCATGGTTGAAATATCTTGGTGAAACCTTTCACCATGTTCGTCACTAACTGACCAACAGTGCACTGGAAGAAAAGTCTAAATGTGAGTCCAAAAAGTGGATTTTAAGTGACATGTTACATCCCATGTTCTTGTAAACCTTGATGAGGTTTTCCACCAATTCTTCATAGTTACCTTCCCTTCTGTTTCCCAGAAATCTCTTCGCCACTAACTTGAATGCTTCCCAAGCATCGTTCTCCTCCCCATGAAGGTCTAATTCAAAGTCACCATCTTTAAGAAGCTCTCGAATCTGAGAACCATTGAAGACTCCCTCTCTTATCTTAGTGTCGCTCAGTGAGGGGAATTTTGATGTTAAATACTTGAATCCCTGACCGGATTTATCCATAGCTTTTACAAAGTTTTTCATGAGCCTCAGTTTTATGTGTAGTGGTGGTAGCAAAATTTTGTTTGGTTCAATGAGAGGTGGAAGTTGAACATTGTTCATCCCAGACTCCAATGATTGACGAGGTGGCCAGTCTCTCCTGATGTAGTGGCAACCTCTTGATATGCCTCATAAGCATATCAATAGCTTGCTCAGTGAATATATATTTGTTATAAGTTTTAAAAGTGTTTGGCTAAGAAAATCACCGACCTTTCACCTCAAAATATAAACTTGGAGAGCACAACCACCTTGTATGACTGCTGGAACAATAATGAAGGTCAGTGAGACTGTGAGTGTTGGTAAGAAACACACTGCCGCAAGCCTGTTGCAACCTGTTGTGACACGTAGGTCTATATTGAAAAGTAGAGCTAACAAACAATTTTAACCATGATATTCATTATCAGTGACCTAAAATTAGTTGGAAATTACTACTCTGGTCTCGGAAGCATTTTGGTTGTTGACCAGTGTTACACAAGACCCTGAATATGTTCATAAATTGATTTCTTTCAAACTGCACGTGATATTATACGACCTTACTGGAGACTTACAACTATCACACAGGAAGACCGACGAACTTTTGGGCTCCAGATTGCAGAAGTGAAATCTCCTCACTGGTGATGTTAGTGTAAGTTTCGTGACCTTCAAAAAGATTTCATTGCATGCTTCATCATGGAAGGTGACCTTGTAGCCCGTAACCACATCGATGGTCTGCTGGCAACAGTAAGTATTATTTATAATCCTGGTTAATGAAGACTGTCCATTGATTCATCTTCTAAACGCTGATTGTGTCATGCTGGCAACATTTTGCCATACGTTGCTGTTGATTATGCAGCCTAAATTAAGGAAGTATATGACAACATAAAGTACATTTTGAACTGCATGAACTACAACAAACATCAATAGAAGCTTTGTGGCGACTTCAAGTTGTTGCTAGTTTTGCTTGTACTGCAGCGAGGCTACACTAAGTTGCTTGTACTGCAGCGAGGCTACACTAAGTTGCTTGTACTACAGCGAGGCTACACTAAGTTGCTTGTACTGCAGCGAGGCTACACTAAGTTGCTTGTACTGCAGCGAGGCTACACTAAGTTGCTTGTACTGCAGCGAGGCTACACTAAGTTGCTTGTACTGCAGCGAGGCATGTTGCTTACTACGAGCCTAAGTTGCTTGTACTACAGCGAGGCTACACTAAGTTGCTTGTACTGCACAGGCTAATAGTTGCTTGTACTCAGCGAGGCTACTAAGATGCTTGTACTGAGCGAGCTACACTAAGTTGCTTGTACTGCAGCGAGGCTACACTAAGTTGCTTGTACTACAGCGAGGCTACACTAAGTTGCTTGTACTACAGCGAGGCTACACTAAGTTGTTTGTACTACAGCGAGGCTACACTAAGTTGCTTGTACTACAGCGAGGCTACACTACATATTGGTGTTTTCTTTGTGAGTGGGACGTCCGGACCAGGACTTCTCATTACTTCAAAAAGGATTATTAACCCTGACACTCAATGAAGCCTTAAACAAAAACTGTTCAGTATCGTCCACTTGAAGACTCGAGCGGATTTTGTTACAATCCTTAAACGTTCAAGTTATGGACAAAACGGCGGCAGTATTAAAGAACCTCGGTGGTAAATCCTCGAGGCTCAATGAAGCAAAAATTAATGGGAATGAATTTGTTGGTACAATTCGACTTTAGATGAGTTAGTAACTGGTCGGGGGAGAAAATGCTTGGTATACTTTGTTAGATCAAAAAATCAAATCCAAGCTGACAGTTACAAAGGGAAACTGTCGTTCGTCAACAATGGGTTAAATGTTTAATAACAATTATAACTGTCATAGATCTAATTGTACGTACTCCGGTTACAATAAAATGAAAAACATTAAAAGGTACATCTCATTGTGTGACACATTAAATGTATCAAGCAATGGTCCACAGATTCGCGGTTCTTGAATGAGAATACAACGGTGGTGGAAAAAATGCTTGGTATACTAGGTTAATACAAAAAAAAATCTGAAATGCCAGGCTGACAGTTACATAACAGTGGAAAACCTGGTGCCTGTCAACAAATGGGTGAAATATAATGTACAATTTTATTGCACCCGGCTTCAGCGATGAAGTGCAATTCACGGGAACACTACCCGGGTAGCACAGTGCTCTCAGCGTCTGACAATGACAATACCAACAGTGGTAAACACATCACTGGTAGCACAGTGCTCTCAGGTCTGACAGTGACAATACCCAACAGTGGTCACAACTGACATCACTGGAGCACAGTGCTCTAGAAATGCTGAAAAGTGACAATAAAACAATGGTAAACACATCACTGGTAGCACAGTGCTCTCAGTCGTGCTGACAAGGTTGCAATATAGCAGTGATAAACACATCACTGGTAGCACAGTCTCAGAGTGTCGACAGTGACAATTAAGCACGTGGAAAAACATCACTGGTAGCACAGTGCTCTCAGTAGTGCTGACAGTGACAATAACCAACAGTGGTAAACACATCACTGGTAGCACAGTGCTCTCAGCGGTACTGACAGTGACAATAACAAACAGTGGTAAACACATCACTGGTAGCACAGTGCTCTCAGTAGTGCTGACAGTGACAATACCCAACAGTGGTAAACACATCACTGGTAGCACAGTGCTCTCAGCGGTACTGACAGTGATAATTGTTCTCAGTGTTGATGGAAGATAATAAAACCTGGGTTGCAAAGCTCTTAGAGTTATATAGACAGAGGCCTATCTAATCACTAATACACACACAACCCGCACATATAAAAAGAGAGGAGCTTACGACGACGTTTCGGTCCGACTTGGACCATTTACAAAGTGACTTTGCGGGTTGTGTGTGTATTGTTTCAGTCACGGTATTGTGCCTTTTTTGTTATTAATGTCACTAATATTTGGAACGCTGATTCTAAGTAATATCATTTTTTAAGGGAAATCGACCTAACGACACTGGAGGACAGGAGAGATAGCGGGGATATGATAAATACATAAAATACTGAGAGGAATCGACAAGCTGGACAGAGACAGAATGTTCCAGAGATGGGACACAGCAACAAGGGGTCGTCACAGTTGGAAGTTGAAGACTCAGATGAATCACATGGATGTTAGGAAGTATTTCTTCAGTCATAGAGTTGTCAGGAAGTGGATTACTCTGGGAAGTGATGTAGTGGAGACAGGATCCATATTTGCTTAAAAAAGAGGTATGATAAAGCTCATGGAGCAGGAAGAGTGACCTAGCAACGGCCAGTAAAGAGGCGGGGCCAGGAGCTGTGAATCGACCCCTGCAACCACAACTAGGTGAGTACACACACACACACACACACACCAAAACTCGAAGTGTCTGTCGACTAGTGATTTTGACAACTAGTAACTAACTGAACATGAGAAGTTACTGAAGAACACATTAACCATCACTGAACGTCACCAGAAGTAGCTGGACAACACAATCACAAACGCAGAACGTCACCGACACTTTCATAAACACTGAGCGTAATACCCACAAACATCCACACATCACAGCATAACACAACACAACACAGTGTTCTACAACATTCATGTTATCATATATGCTAACCTCCACACATCACGGTACATCACAACACAATATTCATGTTGTAAAATATGCTGCTTCCATACATCACAGCACATCACAACCTAACACAGCATCAGAGACACACTGGCCAGGCTGCAGCATCACAACTCTCATCTAACACAGCATCAGAGACACACTGGCCAGGCTGCAGCATCCACCTCCAGAATTATTGTCATCAAGACACCGAGTCTCCTGACTTGGTGATTTATATATTTTTTTTATCCTCGAGAGATTTTGTTTTGTGTTATTGATTGTGAATAGTTTTTGTTGTCAATACTGAAAAGGTGAGAGAAGTATAGATGTGTAAATTGAAAGAGACAGTTTTTAATTGTTTAATAATTATTTCTCGTTAGATTTCTTCTTGCATAAGACTATTTATATGAGTGTCTTCTTTGCCTTATCTACAAGAGATTCAAACTTGCCACTTCTTCGCATTTTCATATCTTTCACAATGGAAATCTTCAAAATTGCATTAAACCAACATTCTCAATTTCATTTAGTCAGAAAATGGATATTTAAATATAAATAAATATATGGGTAAGACGCTTTATAGTGTATTTCTTTATAACAAGAAGCAGACCTTCAAGTGATTAAAAAAAACATTATGGCAGAATGGGAAACCATTATTGGCACAATGCTTGATTTGGAGACAACTTTCACAATTCTGTACAGTGCAAATAGTACATCGTAAGCCGAGTATATGTAGACGAGTACAACACATGCAGCTTTCTTTTCTCCTGGTTTTTCTTTACAGTCTGGTAACTTGTGGGGCTCCAATCTATCTAGTTATTAGCGGACCATGTCACAAGTGATTTCTACTACTTCTATTTCTGTAGAATTTGTTTTTATTCTGACCAGTATAATTATGGACCTTTTGGACTTGGTTGGTATCTTCCAGTGTAAAACAAAGAGAGTAAATAGGGGTCGAAGATGGTACACGTTTCATTGTCACTAATATTAAGCTGACCCGAGTTACATTTAAGTGGTCTCATCTAATCGCGAATTTTATTTCTATATTCCTGAAAGAAAGCCTTGGAATTGGTCTTTGTTTCTCTCATAACTTTAATTTCTAATCCTCTTTTTATTTTTTTTAGTATTTCATTTCCACCTTAAATTGAATTTAGTTTTTAATAAGGTGAATCACCTTAGATTCGCCTGTAAATGTCTCTCTTTTGAGTGTTTTGCTAATCCATTTAGGGTCATTCGTGTTTGATTCAAGTTCTCTACTAGCAGTATGTGCACCTTTGCGATTGGCAACCATCACCTACTATCAGGTCTTCCTCGTGATAGTCCCTAGCCAGGTTACACCTACTATCAGGTCTCCCTCGTGATAGTCCCTAGCCAGGTTACACCTACTATCAGGTCTCCCTCGTGATAGTCCCTAGCCAGGTTACTCCAGTCCACACTTCTCAAGTCATTCTTTAGCTCTATATAATCTGCAATACAAAAATTGGTGACCTTATCTCTCTTACAGTCATCAAGGTAATTACCTGATTTGTGATCACTTTCTCCAAGCACTTCATTAACTTCTAGATTATCTATCAAAGAATCGTTGCTAGAATCGAGCCCAACAGGTTATTTCCTGACACAAACTGTTTTGATAAGCAGTCTTGGACCATTTCAAGAAAGTCATTTGACCATAGATTACCAGTCATACTACTCCAGTCGATTTGGCTATGGTAAAAATCTCCAGATGCCTACGCAATTTCTTCCCAAAGAATTTTCCGTAGTTACTAACTAGGTCAGGACCTTCAAGGAACTGCAGGCAAACATATTCCGTGTCCGTTTCTTCCATCTATGTATTGTTTCTGATCCTACAGTTAAATTTTTCTTACCATTCCACACTGTCAGTGTCGAATAATTTATTTCCCCTGTATGTGGAAATCGGCAGCCATGTCCCTATTTCTCAGTGTGAACCAGATCTCGGTTATTGCAATAATAAGTATATTTTTTGCACATACAGTTAGTCTCAGCTAAGCCATATTATTTCTAGCTTTCCTGTTATTTCATTTCACTAACACTAGAGACCTGCACATGGCAATAGTTCCATCAACCTTACCACGGTAAAATTTCAGTAGAGCTGAAAATTTGAATCTGACTGAATGAGGCAGCGTTCTCATATTATAAAAGAAAATCTTGAAGAAAAGCAGCCCTCGGGTCTCTGGTGGTTTCCATGAGCCTTTAGTCCACCTCTTTGTGGAAACCCATGTCAAGTTTATCCAAGAGTCAAACAAGGGTTTCTGATAACATAGGGACGACGTCTTGACACTGGAATTAACAAAAAAAAAAAAAAAATGCAAGTTTGCAATATTAATAGGTTTTTTCTTGGTTTATATTTGCAAGACAGCAAAGGCCCACAAGGTCATAAATTTGTATATGTGTATGTTTCTTTTACATACCTTTATATCTCTACACATGCACCATAGAGTACATATACATCTTCGCGTGCACACACACTGGACACACACACAGGTACAAATACTAATACGTTAATATATACACTTATACTTGAATATATACATACATAAACATACATGCAAATACATAAACAAACAATCACACACCACACACATTATTTATATATTAAACAAACATGCATAAATACATACATATGCATACATACGTACACCACACATCATATACAGTCAATCACAGGTTCCTTTGACAAATGGTAACATACACATAGACATACACACACAATATATTAAGCACACATCTTCGTATTAACATACTTGTTAAAATGATTAAAGATAGTGAACATTATTGTACGTATTATAAGAAACAATATGCAGTTTATGGCATTTACTGAGACGACGTTTCGTCTACTAGAGACTTAATTAATACCTGATGGACAGATAAAGTCTTGATAGACTTTATCAATCCTTGATAGATAAACTCCTCTTAGGTTTATCAATCCCTGATGATGCATAAATCCTGGTGGAAGAAACGTCTATTCAGTAGATGCCTGACTCAACGTAATGTCTTAGATACATGTTGGTATATTTTGCCACTGATTTATACCTGGATACCTGGATAGGGTTTCGAGGGTCAGCGCCCCAGCGGCCGGGTCTGATACAAAAAACTTGTGTGTTGCTGTATATGTAGGTTGCATATATGGAGATACATAAATGAGTTTGAAAACATGTGAGTGTGTGCTCTTGTGGATCGTTGCATGCCAGGAAAATATAAACTATTAATAACAAAAAAGAAATCTACATGTATTTAAATACGTACAGCTGTTTTCACGGAGGTAGACAAATAAACACACGGACACTCATATGCTTGCAATAAAACATTCACAAACACATTTACTCAACTACGTAAGTGAGAAAATTATATTTACTATAGATACATAATGCAACACAAATAGAAGTCCAAAATTTTCCTTAATTAGCCTCTCCTGGGTGGCCGAGCTGTGTGGCAGCCTGGTCTCGTGGCTGTCTTGGTGGGTGTAATTACCGGACGTACTTTTAAGTGTGTCACCTCCGGTAATTCCACCCAGCTAGACAAGACCAAGTTTCCATCCAACAAGGTCACTGGGGTGGCAACTGCTGACTCTGGGGAAGTGGGGAAGGGAGTCCACCGGAGGTGACACAAGTGGACTCCTGGAGACACTGATCCGGGGAAGGCACCGCTGACCTTATGTAAGTGGGGAAGGAAAGACATCCGGAAGTGAACGGATGGATTCCTGGATACATGAACCAGCAGTTGAGGCTGACCTTGGAGAAGTGAGGAAGGGGAAACATCCGGGGGCCCACGGATGGATTCCTGGATACATAAACCTGGAAGAGCAAGAAAACCGCTGATTTGGTGAAGTGGGAAGGGACATAAGTGGACTCCTGGAGACACTGATCCAGGAAAGGCACCGCCAACCTTAGGTAAGTGGGGAAGGAAAGACATCTGGGAACGAACGGATGGATTCCTGGATACATGAACTTACGGAAGGTTGTTGTGAGGCTGACCTTGGGGACGTGTGGAAGGGGAGACTTCCGGGAGCGAACGGATGAAGTCCTGGACTCATGAACCTGGGGAAGGCATGAATACAGGATGTTGAGGCTGACCTTTAGAAATGAGGAAGGGGAAACATCCGGGGGCCCACGGATGGATTCCTGACTACTCTGTGGCTGAAGAAATGCTTCCTAACATCCCTTTGACTCATCTGAGTCTTCAGCTTCAGTTGTGTCCCCTTGTTTCTTCCTCTCCGGAACATCCTGTCACTGTCTACCTTGTCAATTCCCAGTATTTTGTATGTCGTTATCATGTCTCCTCTGACCCTTCTTTCCTCCAGTGTTGTTAGTCCTATTTCCCTCAGCCTTTCTTCATAAGACAGACCCCTGAGTTGTGGAACTAACCTTGTCGCAGACCTTTGCACTTTATCTAGTTTCTTTACGTGCTTGACCAGGTGTGGGTTCCAGACTGGTGCTGCATATTCTAGTATGGGCCTGACGTACACGGTGTACAGTGTCTTGAATGATTCCTTGTTGTGTGCGTGTGTGTGTTTCTGTGTGTGTGTGTGTGTGTGTGTGTGTGTGTATGTTTGTGTGTGTGTGTACTCACCTAGTTGTGGTTGCGGCAACTACTGGGTCACTCCCCCTGCATCATGAGCTTTATCATACCTCTTCTTAAAGCTATGTATGGAACCTGCCTCCACTACATCGCTTCCCAAACTATTCCACTTCCCGACAACTCTGTGACTGAAGAAATACTTCCTAACATCCCTGTGATTCATCTGAGTCTTCAACTTCCAACTGTGTCCCCTTGTTGCTGTGTCCCATCTCGAGAACATTCTGTTTCTGTCCACTTTGTCAATTCCTCTCAGTATCTTATATGTCGTTATCATGTCTCCCCTATCTCTCCTGTCCTCCAGTGTCGTCAGGTCGATTTCCCTTAACCTCTCCTTTGCACTTTCTCTAGCTTCTTTACGTGCTTGGCTAGATGTGGGTTCCAAACTGGTGCTGCATACTCCAGTATGGGCCTAACGTACACAGTGTACAGGGTCCTGAACGATTCTTTATTAAGATGTCGGAATGCTGTTCTTAGATTTGCTAGGCGCCCGTATGCTGCAGCAGTTATTTGGTTGATGTGCGCCTCAGGAGATGTGCCTGGTGTTATACTCACCACAAGATCTTTTTCCTTGATTGAGGTTTGTAGTCTCTGGCCTCCTAGACTGTAATCCATCTGCGGTCTTCTTTGCCCTTCCCCAATCTTCATGATTTTGCACTTGGTGGGGTTGAACTCCAGGAGCCAATTGCTGGACCAGGCTTGCAGCCTGTCCAGATCCCTTTGTAGTTCTGCCTGGTTTTCGTCCGATTGAATTCTTCTCATCAACTTCACATCATCTGCAAACAGGGACACTTCGGAGTTTATCCCTTCCGTCATGTCGTTCACAAATACCAGAAACAGCACCGGTCCTAGGACTGACCCCTGTGGAACCCCACTCGTCACGGGCGCCCACTCTGACACCTCGCCACGTGTGTTTTTCTGTGTGTGTGTGTGTCTGTGTATAAAAAAATATAATTTCCACACCAATCATCTATATTGACAGTTTTATTTCGTGTTTCATATCCATCCATACTTGTTAATTATAATTACATTATGGAGAAAAAGTGATATTACATTTAGAATCATCGTTCCAAATATTAGTATCATTAGGTAGGCCTCTGTTTTACAGCCCAAGTTTGACTATCTTCCATCAACACTGACAGCACTGTGCTGCCAGTGATGTGTTTACCACTGTTGGATATTGTCACTATCAGCACCATGTAGAAATAAAGATATTTTTAAATTATTATTATTCAGATTAACTTGGTATAATATCTGAACTATTTAGAGCACCTCAAACTACTCTGAATGTATTTTCGAAGACTGAAGAAAGAGGGGTATCATATATACTATATAAGGTAAATATTATTAAAATAACTAACTGGAGTATGAGATATCAAAGGAAGTGAAATGTAAAAGGTACCTTAAATACAATTAAAGAGTGAATCATGTCAACATTCATACTCCAATCATTCACCAAGGTTTTTAATGCCATGGTGGCTGCTGGGGATTGTACCTTAGACAGACTAGCCATCTGAAATTTTTCGTTTAGTTTTTTTAATCACCCGATCAGCATCTTGCAACTGGTGTTGAGGTGTTGTCCTGAAGTTTGTCTTATGGAGGATTTCATTCCTTCATCTTACTCTGATCCTACACAGAAGGAATGATGACCCAAGTCATCCTGACTATCACTTTCGTAGCTATGACTGTGAGTCTCGTACTTAGTTATGTATATTAACTCAACTTAAGTTTAATCAACAACTGTCGATTAATAAACAGAAAGGTTCACGCGGGGCTCGAACCGCCGTCCTCAAATTTACACCCCGACGCTCTACCGACTGGGCTAACAAAGGAAATTAACTGGATACCTTCAGTTGTTGGCGAGGGACTCAATACATGGTTCTTGACAATCAACTTCATGGTGTTCTCTCTATCTGATTATTCACACCTTCATTATTTTTTGTGGTGGGGCTGAGGGCGTCTCACTGTCCAGTGGACGTTTAACAGACATCCTTGTTTCAACTAGATGATTTATAATCACTTCCGTCAATACGCTATCTTGTAAATCGTCGCAGGAAGTATCAATATCATTCTTGAATTCACTCAGCATTGACCTGACCAAGTTGACTGCCTTAGTATCCGAGAAATATTCCATTCTAATGCGAAACCAGCTAATGATGTCAGTGGAGTCCGTGAGCCTGGAACTGACAACTATGTCCATGAATGCTAGTGCTTGGTACGTGCAGGTACCACTGTACTGTTAGACGCAACGAATAGATCGAAGTCTTTTGAAGCAGGGATTCATCTTGCAGTATTTTATCATCACTTCGAGGGCGATCTGAGAACTGTCGCCGTCATAGTGGAGTAAGGTCCCATCCAGGCAGGCATACAGAGCAACGCAGTGAGGTTCTTCTCTCATCGCTACAATACGACCCTGGCCTCTGGGTACAGGAGGCTGGCGAAGTAGCTCATCGCTGAAGCAGACTTTGCATACCTTACCGAATGAACGAGGAGTGTCACTGACAATGGTCCTGATATCAACAACACACAAGGGTTTGGTGGCCTCCAGGAGAGGGTGATAAATACCAACATATTGGACATCCATTCTCTTCACTTCACTTACCGATCTGATAACAAAGGAGGGTACTGGCGGGGCTCGAACCCGCGATGCTTGAGTCTTACAACTCAAGAGGGATATGCTAACCACTAGGCCAGCGAGGAATAGGTAAATACATTCAAATAAATATATTTATACACCATAAGAATGTTCTCATAGGCACCATATAGTGATAGTGATAATGTAGTGTGTTATATAGTGATTGTGTGGTGAGATATATAGTGAAGATAGTGCAGTGGGTTACATAGTAATAGTTTAGTGTAATATAGTGATAGTGTGGTGTTATATAGTGATAGTACAGTGTGTTTAATAGTGATAGTGTGGTGTTAAATAGTGATAGTGCAGTGTGTTACATAGTGATAGTGTGGTGTTATATAGTGATAGTGCAGTGTGTTATATAATGATAGTGCAGTGTGTTATGTAGTGATAGTGCAGTGTACTTCATAGTGATAGTGTGGTGAGTTACATAGTGATAGTGCAGTATGTTACATAGTGATAGTTTGATGAGTTACATAGTGATAGTGTGGTGACATATATTGATAGTGCAGTGTGTTACAAAGTGATAGTGCAGTGTGTTACATAGTGATAGTGTGGTTTCATATAGTGATAGTGCAGTGTGTTACATAGAAATAGTGCAGTGAGTTACATAGTGATAGTGTGGTTTCATATAGAGATAGTGCAGTGAGTTACATAGTGATAGTGTGGTTTCATATAGTGATAGTGCAGTGAGTTACATAGTGATAGTGAGGTGTCATATATTGATAGTGCAGTGTGTTATATAGTGATAGTGTGGTTCATAGTGATAGGTGTAAATAGTGATAGCAGTGTGTTACATAGTGATAGTGTGGTGTCATATATTGATAGTGCAGTGGTTACATAGTGATAGTGTGTCATATAGTGATAGGTGTACATAGTGATAGTGTGGTTCATATATTGATAGTGCAGTTAGTAGTTACATAGTGATAGTGTGGTTTCATATAGTGATAGTGCAGTGAGTTACATAGTGATAGTGGGTGTCATATAGTGATAGTGCAGGGTTACATAGTGATATAGAGTGATTCACATATGATAGTGTGAGTGTCATAGTGATAGTGCAGTGAATTACATAGTGATAGTGTGGTGTCATATAGTGATAGTGCAGTGAGTTACATAGTGATAGTGTGGAGTAATATAGTGATAGTGCAGTGAGTTACATAGTGATAGTGTGGTGTCATATAGTGATAGTGCAGTGTGTTACATAGTGATAGTGCAGTGAGTTACATAGTGATAGTGCGTGGTTCAATGGTGATAGTGCAGTGAGTTACATAGTGATAGTGTGGTTTCATATAGTGATAGTGCAGAGAGTTACATAGTGATAGTGTGGTTTCATATAGTGATAGTGCAGTGAGTTACATAGTGATATAGAGGTGTCATATATTGATAGTGCAGTGTGTTACATAGTGATAGTGCAGTGAATTACATAGTGATAGTGTGGTGTCATATAGTGATAGTGCAGTGAGTTACATAGTGATAGTGTGAAGTAATATAGTGATAGTGCAGTGAGTTACATAGTGATAGTGATGGTAGTAGACATATAAGTGATAGTGACAGTGTGTTACATAGTGATAGTGCAGTGAGTTACATAGTGATAGTGTGGTTTCATGTATTGATAGTGCAGTGTGTTACATAGTGATAGTGCAGTGAGTTACATAGTGATAGTGTGGTTTCATGTATTGATAGTGCAGTGTGTTACATAGTGATAGTGCAGTGTGTTACATAGTGATAGTGCAGTGTGTTACATAGTGATAGTGTGGTTTCCTATACTGATAGTGCAGTGTGTTACATAGTGATAGTGTGGTGTCATATAGTGATAGTGCAGTGTGTTACATAGTGATAGTGCAGTGAGTTACATAGTGATAGTATGGTGTCATATAGTGATAGTGCAGTGTGTTACATAGTGATAGTGCAGTGAGTTACATAGTGATAGTGTAGTGTCATATAGTGATAGTGCAGTGTGTTACATAGTGATAGTGTAGTGACATATAGTGATAGTGCAGTGTGTTACATAGTGATAGTGCAGTGAGTTACATAGTGATAGTGTGGTTTCATATAGTGATAGTGCAGTGTGTTACACATTGATAGTGTGGTGTCATATATTGATAGTGCAGAGTGTTACATAGTGATAGTGCAGTGAGTTACATAGTGATAGTGTGGTTTTATATAGTGATAGTGCAGTGAGTTACATAGTGATAGTGAGGTGTCTTATAGTGCAGTGTGTTACATAGTGATAGTGCAGTGAGTTACATAGTGATAGTGTGGTGTCATATAGTGATAGTGCAGTGTGTTACATAGTGATAGTGTAGTGTCATATAGTGATAGTGCAGTGTCTTACATAGTTATAGTGCAGTGAGTTACATAGTGATAGTGTGGTGTCATATAGTGATAGTGCAGTGTGTTACATAGTGATAGTGTGGTGTCATATAGTGATAGTGCAGTGTGTTACATAGTGATACTGTGGTTTCATATAGTGATAGTGCAGTGTGTTGCATAGTGATAATGTGGTTACATATATTGATAGTGCAGTGTGTTACATAGTGATAGTGCAGTGAGTTACATAGTGATAGTGTAATTTCATATAGTGATAGTGCTGTGAGTTACATAGTGATAGTGAGGTGTCATATATTGATAGTGCAGTGTGTTACATAGTGATAGTGCAGTGAGTTACATAGTGATAGTGTGGTGTCATATAGTGATAGTGCAGTGTGTTACATAGTGATAGCATAGTGTCATATAGTGATAGTGCAGTGAGTTACATAGTGGTAGTGTGGTGTCATATAGTGATAGTACATTGTGTTACATAGTGATAGTGTGGTGTCACATATTGATTGTGTTACATAGTGATAGTGCAGTGAGTTACATAGTGATAGTGTGGTTTCATATAGTGATAGTGCAGTGTGTTACATAGCGATAGTGCAGTGAGTTATATAGTGATAGTGTGGTTTCATATAGTGATAGTGCAGTGTGTTACATAGTGATAGTGTGGTGTCATATATTGATAGTGCAGTGTGTTACATAGTGATAGTGAGGTGTCATATATTGATAGTGCAGTGTGTTACATAGTGATAGTGCAGTGAGTTACATAGTGATAGTGTGGTGTCATATAGTGATAGTGCAGTGTGTTTCATAGTGATAGTATGGTGTCATATAGTGATAGTGCAGTGAGATACATAGTGATAGTGTGGTGTCATATAGTGATAGTGCAATTTGTTACATAGTGATAGTGTGGGGTCATATATTGATAGTGCAGTGTGTTACATAGTGATAGTGCAGTGAGTTACATAGTGAAAGTGTGGTTTCATATAGTGATAGTGCAGTGAGTTACATAGTGATAATGAGGTGTCATATATTAATAGTGCAGTGTGTTACATAGTGATAGTGCAGTGAGTTACATAGTGATAGTGTGGTGTCATATAGTGATAGTGTAGTGTGTTACATAGTGATAGTGTAGTGTCATATAGTGATAGTGCAGTGTGTTACATAGTGATAGTGCAGTGAGTTACATAGTAATAGTGTGGTGTCATATAGTGAGAGTGCAGTGTGTTTCATAGTGATAGTGTGGTGTCATATATTGATAGTGCAGTGTGTTACATAGTGATAGTTCAGTGAGTTAGATAGTGATAGTGTGGTGTCATATAGTGATAGTGCAGTGTTACATTGTGATAGTGCAGTGAGTTACATAGTGATAGTGTGGTTTTATGTATTGATAGTGCAGTGTGTTACATAGTGATAGTGCAGTGTGTTACATAGTGATAGTGTGGTTTCATATAGTGATAGTGCCGTGAGTTACATAGTGATAGTGTGGAGTAATATAGTGATAGTGCAGTGAGTTATATAGTGATAGTGTGGTGTCATATAGTGAGAGTGCAGTGTATTACATAGTGATAGTGTGGTGTCATATATTGATAGTGCAGTGTGTTACATAGTGATAGTGCAGTGTATTACATAGTGATAGTGTGGTGTCATATAGTGATAGTGCTGTGCATTACATAGTGATAGTGTTGTGTCATATAGCAGTAGATTTAGGTGAGTAGAAATAGGAAACGTGTCTGTCTCGCGCCTGAATGACCCAAATTTGTTTAGCTCTTAACATGAATTACTGTCAGCACCACTGAGAACACTGTGCTACCAGTGATGTGTTTAACAACAGTACGAATATCACAACACAGTACGAACATCACATCACAGTACATCACAGTATAAAACAGTATCAGAAACATTAACAAAGATGTGTACTTACAACACCACAAGAACCATCACAAATTCTTTTGTCAAGAGACCAAAACTTCCCAGCTGATAGTTCTTATTTTCATCCACAAGAGTTTTTGTTTTGCGTTTCTGGTGGCGAATATCTATTTTTTGTTATTGTAATAGAGAGAAGAGAAGTGTATGTGTTACATCTAAGAGATAATTATTGAATTGCTAAATAATTATTTGTAGTTAAACTTCATATTTCACAAGATGATTCATAAAACATCTTTGTTTTATCATCAAGAGTCTCAAATTTATCACTTCTTCACATATTGTCATCTTTCTCAAAGAATATCTTCAATACTGGAGCTGGAACTAAGCCAGGTGCTGAAACTAAGCCAGGTGCTGAAACTAAGCCAGGTGCTGAAACTAAACCAGGTGCTGGAACTAAGCCAGGTGCTGGAACTAAGCCAGGTGCTGAAACTAAGCCAGGTGCTGGAACTAAACCAGGTGCTGGAACTAAGCCAGGTGCTGAAACTAAGCCAGGTGCTGGAACTAAGCCAGGTGCTGGAACTAAGCCAGGTGCTGGAACTAAACCAGGTGCTGAAACTAAGCCAGGTGCT
>WNWK01001227.1:0-62500 GCA_009830355.1 Cherax destructor | reverse complement strand
GGTGCAAGAGTTGTCCAGCGATGACCAGTGATCCACACTTACCTGTGAGAGTTGTCCCACGATGACCAGTGATCCACACTTACCTGTGAGAGTTGTCCCGCGATGACCAGTGATCCACACTTACCTGTGAAGGAAAACAAGGAAATTTATATTAATCATCTTGTTCTACCATCAAGACCTACATATCATAATCAATTTACATTAACTATTGCAAATTAATTGTTTCATTAGACAAACCCGCATGGGCAGGAGTCACCTTATCACGCTGGAGCAACCAGAGCTGAGTATTATTATAATCAAAACTAAGCGCTAAACCACCGGAGTCATACTAATAAATTTGTTTCTGTCAAAAGTCAGAGGAGTTTGTGTCAAGGTGGGGCCGTCAGCGAGGAGGGAAGATAAAGTGATGACATCGGAGGTAAATTCTGCGTCCTCGCTGATAGACTTAACAGTCCAACAGAATATGGCAAACTAGAATTGGAGCCTGACAATACACACACACAGTGGAACTGGGCGCCTCTCCATGAGATACCCATGACGTGTGTGCCCAATGTGAAGACGAAAGCGTAGTCTCACAACCTGATATGCCAACATATGGCAAAATACACAAATTTTGTTGTGCAGCTCAACAATTTATGATAGAAGAAAACTGGTGAAATACAGTTGGACCTATAAATAAATTCGTGAAGTAATGTTTGTCTCCAGTCTTTGTAATCTACTGTAATGAAACCACAAACATTGTTCAGTGCTCCAATGCTGACTCACAGGGGTCATCCCACACTCACTAAAAACAACAGACATAGCCCTTCTCTACAAAGGTGGCAGTAAAGCAATTGCAAAGAACTACAGACCGATAGCACTGCCATCCCAAATCATAAAAATCTTTGAGAGGGTTCTAAGAAGCAACATCGCCAACCACCTAGATACTCATCAGTTACACAACCCAGGACAACACGGGTTTAGAGCAGGTCGCTCCTGCCTGTCCCAGCTACTGGACCACTATGACAAGGTCCTGGATGCTGTAGAGGATAAACAAAACACATATGTAATATACACAGACTTTGCAAAGCTTTCGACAAGTGTGACCATGGTGTAATAGCGCACAAAATGCGTGATAAAGGAATAACAGGAAAAGTTGGAAGATGAACCTATAACATCCTGACAAATAGAACACAATGAGTAATAGTAAACAGAGTAAAGTCTGAGGCAGCTACGGTGAAAAGCTCTGTTCCACAAGGCACAGTACTCGCTCCCATTCTATTCCTTATCCTCATATCTGACATAGACAGACATGTTAGCCATAGCTTCGTGTCTTCCTTTGCGGATGACAGCCGAATTGCCATGACAGTGACCTCCATCGAAGTCACCAAGACTACAAGCAGACATCAACCAAATCTTCAAATGGGCCACAATATGAAGTTCAATTAAGAGAAATTTCAACTACTCAGAAATGGAAAACTTTAGGAAATCAAACCTGTATCAGGGTATACGACAAATTCCAACCATACAATAGAGCGAAAAAGTAAAGTTTAGGACCTGGGAGTGATAATGTCAGAGGATCTCGCCTTCAAAGACCACAATAATGTATCTACCGCATCTGTTAGGAAAATGATAGGATGGATAATGAGAACCTTCAAAACTAGGGACGCAAGCCCATGATGATTCTCTTAAAATTGCTTGTTCTCTCTAGGCTGAATTACTGCTGTACACTAACTGCCCCCTTCAAGGCAGGCGAAATTGCTGACCTGGAGAGTGTACAAAGAACTTTCATAGCACACATAAGTACGATAAGGCATCTAAATTACTGGGAACAGTTGAAGTCCCTTGATTTGTATTCCCTGGAAAGGAGGTGAGAGAGATACATGATAATATTAATTTGGAAAATCCTAGAGGGATTAGTACCAAACTTGCACACGAAAATACTCCCTATGAAAACAAAAGACTCGGCAGGAGATGCAACATTTCCTCAATGAAAAGCAGGGGCGCCAATGAGAGTACAATGAGAGACAACACAATAAGTGTCCGGGGCCCAAAACTGTTCAACTGCCTCCCAACATACATAAGGGGGATTACCAATAGACTTCTGACTGTCTTCAAGCCGGGCTGTGGTTCGTACGTCAGTTTGCGTGTGGCCAGCACTAACAGCCTGGTTGATCAGACCCTGATCCACCACGACGTCTGGTCTCAGACCGAGCCGCGGGGGCGTTGACCCCCCGCTATACTCCAGGTATCCGTAGTGAAGGAAACTATGGGAGAATAGAGTTTTGCAAATGATGACTAATTACACTGCTATGTCAACCTCATTCAAAGAATAAAAAATACAGGAGTTAGAACAAATTGATAGGAACACCTTGTTCTTTAACATTTTCAGTTTCACTATGGAGTTGGTCCTTCATTTGCAGCCTTTTCGTAGAAAAATTGATTCATATAGCATTTGAACAGTATCCAGGGAAATTTTGAGTCATTACTCAAGCAAAACCTGCTGAAACTCTTCCAAGGACGACGGTGCAGGAAATTTGTTCGTGACTTGCAGTTCCAACTGAACCTCACAGATGATCGATAATATTTAGATCCGGCGATTGTAGAGGACAATCCCAGTGTTCACCTTCACTTTCATGTTATTCATACCAGTTTTAAACATCTGTAGTGGTGTGAACTGGTGCATTATCGTCTTGGATGATACACAAAGAGAGACTTGTAACACATTTTTATTGATTATTCACTTATTTGACAGTTCAATCAGCAGTTGTTCATGTTATTTTGTTCATCCCTTGTATCACAGAAGTTGACGGGTGTTTGCACTGACAAAGGCATTCACAGAAACCAACTTTATTAATAAAATTGGCACTTTAAAACTTATACAACCTACCATCAAGGTATTGTTTTCTTCAAGGACAATACAATGCATTAAATCAAGGTGCATTAAACTTGGTGAGGAGAATTTTGAGCGGAGGGTTTATATTAGAGTGTAGAGTTCTATACAGTCATCCCTTGGTTTTCGATTGTCCCAGTTTTCGCCGATTTTGGTTTTCGCTCACTTTTTCGTGGAAAATTAGTTTCATAAATTGTTATTCCTTGTAGCACTTCATCGTTATTTTATATTTACTGGAAATATTTATAGGCAGAGGGAAGGGGATGCAATGGTGAATCTATTGGGACCTACTATGGACAATGCTTTCCTTACTCATCATTAAATAGAATGATTCAATAACTGTCCGGCAGAATTAAAACCACTGCCACAATGTTGCTGCTGCAGTGTAACAACTGCCACAATGTTGCTGCTGCAGTGTAGCAACTGTCACAATGTTGCTGCTGCAGTGTAGCAACTGTCAAAATGTTGCTGCTGCAGTGTAGCAACTGTCACAATGTTACTGCTGCAGTGTAGCAACTTTTCAATAAATCCATTGAAACCTCTACCTTCCCTTCAATTCTCAAAATAGCAAGAGTCACCCGATCCACAAAGGAGGTGATCAAACAGACTTGAATAATTATAAACCAATATCTAATTTACCACTGCTTTCTAAAATCTTCGAAAAATTAATTCATAGACAGATCCATTCCTATCTCGTCTCACACAACTTACTCAACCCCTGTCAGTTTGGATTCAGGACCAACAAGAGCACAAATGATGCCATTTGTGCTAGTTATGTTATAACAATAGTAACCAGAGCTATGTTGGTGCTAGCTAGATTATGTTATAACAATAGTAACCAGAGCTATGTTGGTGCTAGCTAGATTATGTTATAACAATAGTAACCAGAGCTATGTTGGTGCTAGCTAGATTATGTTATAACAATAGTAACCAAAACTATGTTGGTGCTAGCTAGATTATGTTATAACAATAGTAACCAGGGCTAGGTTGGTGCTAGCTAGTTTATGTTATAACAATAGTAACCAGGGCTAGGTTGGTGCTAGCTAGTTTATGTTATAACAATAGTAACCAGAGCTAGGTTGGTGCTAGCTAGTTTATGTTATAACAATAGTAACCAGAGCTAGGTTGGTGCTAGCTAGTTTATGTTATAACAATAGTAACCAGAGCTAGGTTGGTGCTAGCTAGTTTATGTTATAACAATAGTAACCAGAGCTAGGTTGGTGCTAGCTAGTTTATGTTATAACAATAGTAACCAGAGCTAGGTTGGTGCTAGCTAGTTTATGTTATAACAATAGTAACCATGGCTAGGTTGGTGCTAGCTAGTTTATGTTATAACAATAGTAACCAGAGCTAGGTTGGTGCTAGCTAGTTTATGTTATAACAATAGTAACCAGATCTAGGTTGGTGCTAGCTAGTTTATGTTATAACAATAGTAACCAGAGCTAGGTTGGTGCTAGCTAGTTTATGTTATAACAATAGTAACCAGAGCTAGGTTGGTGCTAGCTAGTTTATGTTATAACAATAGTAACCAGAGCTAGGTTGGTGCTAGCTAGTTTATGTTATAACAATAGTAACCAGAGCTAGGTTGGTGCTAGCTAGTTTATGTTATAACAATAGTAACCAGGGCTAGGTTGGTGCTAGCTAGATTATGTTATAACAATAGTAACCAGGGCTAGGTTGGTGCTAGCTAGTTTATGTTATAACAATAGTAACCAGGGCTAGGTTGGTGCTAGCTAGATTATGTTATAACAATAGTAACCAGAGCTATGTTGGTGCTAGCTAGATTATTTTATAACAATAGTAACCAGGGCTAGGTTGGTGCTAGCTAGTTTATGTTATAACAATAGTAACCAGGGCTAGATTGGTGCTAGCTAGTTTATGTTATAACAATAGTAACCAGGGCTAGGTTGGTGCTAGCTAGTTTATGTTATAACAATAGTAACCAGGGCTAGGTTGGTGCTAGCTAGTTTATGTTATAACAATAGTAACCAGAGCTAGGTTGGTGCTAGCTAGTTTATGTTATAACAATAGTAACCAGGGGTAGGTTGGTGCTAGCTAGATTATGTTATAACAATAGTAACCAGAGCTAGGTTGGTGCTAGCTAGTTTATGTTATAACAATAGTAACCAGATCTAGGTTGGTGCTAGCTAGTTTATGTTATAACAATAGTAACCAGAGCTAGGTTGGTGCTAGCTAGTTTATGTTATAACAATAGTAACCAGAGCTAGGTTGGTGCTAGCTAGTTTATGTTATAACAATAGTAACCAGGGCTAGGTTGGTGCTAGCTAGTTTATGTTATAACAATAGTAACCAGGGCTAGGTTGGTGCTAGCTAGTTTATGTTATAACAATAGTAACCAGAGCTAGGTTGGTGCTAGCTAGTTTATGTTATAACAATAGTAACCAGAGCTAGGTTGGTGCTAGCTAGTTTATGTTATAACAATAGTAACCAGGGCTAGGTTGGTGCTAGCTAGTTTATGTTATAACAATAGTAACCAGGGCTAGGTTGGTGCTAGCTAGTTTATGTTATAACAATAGTAACCAGAGCTAGGTTGGTGCTAGCTAGTTTATGTTATAACAATAGTAACCAGGGGTAGGTTGGTGCTAGCTAGTTTATGTTATAACAATAGTAACCAGAGCTAGGTTGGTGCTAGCTAGTTTATGTTATAACAATAGTAATCAGAGCTAGGTTGGCGCTATCTAGTTTAGATAAAAGTTCCTGGTGGATGAAACGTCTTCACAATATAATGCCATAAAATGCATTTTGTGTTTTAATAACGATAAGAACATAAGAAAGAAGGAACACTGCAGCAGGCCTACTGGCCCATGCGAGGCATGTCCAAGTCACCTCCCGGCTTAAACCAATGACCCCACCTAGTCACATCCGCTGAAGGAAGGAGCATGTCATCAGACCTATTAGCACAAGCTAGTTAGGTCTAACTCACACCCACTCATGTATTTATCTAACCTATTTTTAAAACTACGTAACGTCTTAGCTGCTATGACGGTACTCGGGAGTTTGTTCCACTCATCCACAACTCTATTACCAAACCAGTGCTTTCCTATATCCGTCCAGAATCTGAAATTTTCCAACTTAAAACCATTGCTGCGAGTCCTGTCTTGCCTAGATATTTTTAGCACGCTATTTACATTTCCTTTATTTATTCCTGGTTTCCATTTATACACCTCAATCATATCCCCCTAATTCTATGCCTTTCTACAGAGTGCAGATTCAGCGCCCTCAGTCTATCCTCATAGGAAGATATCTGATACATGGAATCAACTTTGTCATCCTCCTTTGTACGTAATAAGGTGATCAGAACTGTGCAGCATAATCTAAATGAGGCCTAACGAACGATATATAGAGTTGAAGAACAACCTTAGGACTCCTATTATTTATGCTTCTTGATATGAAACCAAGGATTCTGTTTGCTTTATTGCGAACACTTATGCACTGTTGTCTTGGTTTTAGATTACTGCTAACCAGAACTCACAAATCCTTTTCGCAATCAATAATATTAGGATCTACATTATTTAGTTTATATGTGGCATGGTTATTTTCTTGTCCAATGTTTAGAACTTTGCATTTGTCTATATTAAACTGCATCTGCCACTTCTCCGACCACTGCATCAGTCTATTCATATCTTCCTGGAGTGCTCTAATGTCTTCATTAGAATGAATTAGGCGACCTATTTTGGTGTCATCAGCAAACTTGCATATGTCGCTATTTATTCCCTCATCAATGTCGTTTATATAAATTGTGAACAACAAAGGGCCCAACACTGACCCCTTCGGAACACCACTCATGACGTGCCCCCACTCTGATTTCTCCCCATTGATGCAAACTCTTTGCTGCCTATCTGTCAACCATGCCTCTACCTAGGAAAAAATTTCTCCTATTCCATTTGCCTTAATTTTCCTCAATAGCCTCTAATGTGGAACTCAATCAAAAGCCTTACTGAAGTCCATATACACAATATCACATTCATTACCATGATCTACCTTTTCAAATACCTTGGTAAAAAAAGTTAGTAAATTCGTAAGACAAGAACGCCCCTTTGTAAAACCGTGCTGAGATTCATTAATCAATTTATGCCATTCAAGATGGCTACGAATTGCTTCGGCAATTATTGATTCCATAAATTTTTCTACTATGGAGGTAAGGCTTATTGGTCTATAGTTCGAAGCTAAGGACCTGTCTCCTGCTTTGTAAACAGGTATTACATCTGCCATTTTTCACTTGTCTGGCACTATTCCAGTTTGTAGTGATATATTGAAAAGACTAGCCAAAGATTTGCTAAAGCTCCTCTTTACATTGAAAATGAAAATGAAAATGTTTATTTCCTTGCAAAGCTTACAATTTGTGGTTTACATATTATAAAATATTAATTACAAGGAAGACCTCTAGCATGCCTAGGCATTTCGGGCATTACTTTAAAACCCTTGCAAACAGTTCCTCAGGGCCTGGGGATTTGTTTGGTTTTAATTTCTCTATTTGTCTGAGGACCATGTCACTAGTTACCCCAATCGTGCATAGTTTATTATCGTCCAGTTGTACATAATTTATTATTTCTGGAATTTCACTAGTATCTTCAAGCGTAAAAACTGAGAGGAAATAAGGGTTAAAAATTTCACACATTTCCCTATCACTGTCAGTGATCTGACCTGAGTTACTTTTGAGTGGGCCTATCTTGTCCCTAATCTTACTTCTATATACCTGAAATGAACCTTTTGGGTTAGTCTTCAAATCCCTTGCCACTTTAGTCTCAATCTCTTTTAGCTTTTCTTATTCCCATTTATATTTCTTTTTTTAATTGAATATATTGATTTCTTAACTGCTCATCCCCTCTTTGGATACGCCTATATATGTCTCTCTTTTGACCAATGAGAAGTTTTAATCTATTGTTTATCCATTTGGGATCATTTTTGGTAGAAATAATTTCCCTACTTGGAACATAAGTTGTCTGGGCAGCTAGAATTATGCTCTGAAAAAGTCATATTGGCATCCAACACCACCTACCTGACCAATAGTCAGGTCGTTCTGTCGTGTCAGTATCATATATACACTTGTTTAGTGTATCTTTATAAAGCTGGTCCCTTTGCGTGTGACGTCACGGTACCCGCTGACGTCAGAGGCTCAGCGCATGTGCACAGCCTATCATAGGCAGACTGCTCACTAACGTTATACCTACAGGCGAGACAGACGGGTGGCTGGACTCTCTTTCACTGACTGTAAATATACCGTAACCATCCAACAAGGAGTATCTTTGACCTCCTATATATCTCTCCCAAGACCCACACGACAAGTGGTGAGCAGCGGTGTGCCGTAATTTTTATCGATTACGATGTTATAGAGAGATAGACTTCAAGCAAGCAAACAGCCTCCAGACCGACCACGTTACCAGCTCCTACATCAAAGAAGTCTACATATCTACAGTATCTCCTGGTCAGCTAAGTGCCTTACTTGTTTATTTTGCTAAAACCTACTAGGGGTTGACCCGGGTTTTGCAAATTCTGTACGAGTAAGCCAGTGAGGGAGAGTCCCATTCAAGCCAGTAAAGCCACCACCAGCTACGTCAGCCTAGGCTTAAGCCAGCTTCTACCTTGCTGTGCTAGTTTGTCACAAGATTCCAAGCCAGTCAATCTGTGTGAAAATATTCTACTAAGCCAGCAAGCCACTCTGCTGTCTGAGAAGTAAGCCACGTGAGTCCAAGCATTTATACCACCTTGTACTCCAGTGTATTGCTGTTCTGTGTACAATAACACCCCCGTGGTATTCCTGGGTTTTCAAGCCACCCTGGGTTAAGTTCATGTAAACGGCGTAAGCCACAGGCGCACGCGGGAAACAGTGTGGGCTAACCCTACCAGCCACCACCCCCCCACCACCCACGCCAAGGCAGACGCCTTGACCACGTGCATCCACCCACACAAAGCATTAAGTGTGGATTATTTCACCCTTAACTGGGTCCTGCAAGCAGTTTATTGGCTACGAACCAGGTCGAGCGTCCTGAGTGTGTTTCTTCTGAACTGTTGTGCCAACTGTACTAAAACCTCGGTTCGTAGTTCAACGTTTATGTACATTACTCCTAGATATCTGCGCGAGTGGATCACCATCCTCCACCATCCTCCACCATCCTCCACCACCACGCTCCAGTCAAGTTTTACACCATAGAGACATTTATTGTGTTGTTGTTTTATTTTTCAGATAATCTATAGACAATTTCGTGTGTTGAGACAATTTCTGCGAGTTACATAAATTTTGAGTTATCCTAGGAAGTGTTCTGTGTTAAATTAATTATTTGCATTAATTTTTGATTTCACTAGTATTGTCTCTTGTTAGTTATTGCGTTATAATTTCTGTGAATTTCGTTGTGTTACTAAGTATGCAGTAAGTACAGTTTTGTTAAAGTTATCTTGTGTTCCAATATTCTATCAAGTAGTAATTTTTTTAAAAGATTTTAAATTTTTTCCCCAGCATTGTCTATGTGTTCTTGAATTTTCTGTCTTGTTAATTATTGTGTTCCACCAAGTGTACTACCCCAGAGTTATTTTTTTTTTATTATCTTACCCTTGTTTGTTAATGTTTTAATTGTGTAATTAATTAATTTTGCTTGCCCCAGTAACTATATATTGTTTTCTCCTCCAAGCAATTTTTAACATTTTAACAGTAATATTCCCTGCTAATTCTTATGTGTTGCAGTCAGTGTTATTTTTCCTTGCACCTGCTATTGTTTTGTGTACTTGTTCTTTTGTATAGTGCTAATGTGACTTCATTTTGCAGATTAGACAAATAACTTACTGAGGATATTATTTTGCTACAATAATTACTTGTATATAGTCAACAAGAGCATGACTTTGTAGAGACAGTAAGTTAACTGTTCTGTGCCTTTGATGAGTATCTTCAGCTAATGTAAGTGTTAATACCAATTTATTGTCATTAATTTTTTCATTTGTTTTCATGTGTTGTTGAACAAATTCACTCTTAGTTTGTCTAAAGTCAGTGTTTTTAGTAAATTGTTCAGTAACTGTTTCATTGAGTTACCTTGCTTTGCTTGCAATTAAGAGTAAGAGTGTTCAAACTATTTTATTTCTAATATCTTTGTGTTGTGTGAAAATAATTTACCCCAGTGTGAATTTTTTTCAATCAGTCATTCCTGAAATTGATTTTGTATAAAGTAAATTCGCCAGTATTCACCTTGTTTTATCAATTTTGTTGTGTTTAATTGCTCTAGTAACTTGTCATTTCCTAAGAGTAATAAGTAATTATTCCAGTGAACTTCTAGTGATACAAGCAGTAAAGTTACTTTAATTTTGGCCAGTGAACAATTCTACCGAATTGTTTTATCAGATTGTTGCTAGTGCCATAAGCATTATTGAATTCTTTTAATTAATTGTGTATTTAATTCTTTTGTTGTGTTGCAATTTTGTTGATATTTAAAGAAAAGAAAACTCATTTTGCTGTTCAAGTTAAAGCTAGATCGTTTTATCTTAGTGTGTTGAATTTTCTTGCCAAGTCAATTTCCAGTGAGTTATCTTTTCTTTAGTGTTATTGTGCTATTATCCGTGTTACTCATGCAGAATAGTTAATAATTACTGTCAGTTAAGCTATATTGTGCCATATACTTGTGTAAAATTTTGCTTTCAAGTCGATTCTCGTTTATTTGCTCAGTCATGTCTCAAGTAAAGTCAAGTAGTAATGTGTTTGCTGCCAGTCGAGGCATTGAAGTTTTAGTAACCATGTGCGATAATACTGTGTGTATTGCCATTCATCAGAGCCATAATGATAACAAGTCAGTGAAAAGTTCTCATAGTCCCTTAATGACTGAAAGACAGTCTCTAGCCTTTGAACAATGTGTTTGTTCTTCGAGCTTGTATCAGAGAATTGCCAGAGTGATGCGGAATGTAAAGTTCAGATTAGTTCTTGTAGAAAGTATGTGTTTCACTTATTAACGTAGCCGAGCGATCAAGGAACTAGTATTACTGTCACTCCTGTCTGGAATTCAGCCCCTATAATATCTTGCATGCAAGATAGCGTTCAGATGCCTAGGGTGCCGGAGGTATCCCGGACCGCCTTGAGTACTGAGTCTATCCTTGCAATGTTGCTAGTTCAAGTAGTAGTTCCTCTCCAGGGGACGCTTTGTTGAAGAAAGACTATTTGAAAGAGTTATAGCATCTCTTGCTGATGCAAAAGTAATTGCAGAAAGCCGTTTCTGTTGCTAGTGTACTCACTAGAGTGCCAGTTGTTGTCCCTCGTGTTCCAGATAGTGTTCCTTCCAGTTGACAGTAAGTCTTTGCAGAGTAAAGTGTCGTGTGTCGAGTAATTCTTACCTGCAGTAAGAGATAGTGAGAACCGTTCTCCTTTGCTCATACTTTGTGTCATTGAGCTAACTATTTCAACCGGGGAGGATCCATCCACTCCACCGAGCCTGTTTATTCCTCCAGTAGGAAAGTGATCATAAGTTGTGAGCTAAAGATAGAAAATTAGAAAATCCAGTTTAGAACCGAATTATTGACTGTGTGTTTTGTTATTAGATTTCCAGTATCTAGCAAGATTGTTGTGTGTTCAAGTTCTCTCTGAGTTCTGAGTTTTAACAGTATAACCCGTGTTAGCCGAGTTTATCTTTCCTGTTAAAACTTCTTCCCTGTAAATATTTATTCTTCCTCAGAAGCCGAAGAGTACATGAATACATATCGATTGATCGATCAAATTTGCAAATTGTAATTTATGTAATCCATTATATCTAGATCCATTAAATTTCTCTTAAGTACCATTAACTAAAGAAGTGCGAGAGTAAGATTAATCTTGATCAGTTCAAAGTTATAATGTGTTTGCTATTGTATAGATTCACCCAGTACCACCTGTCTGTTCAGCCTATAGAGTTGTATAGTATGCCGAGACGTCATACGATAACATGGCCGAGCTGTCGTGTCAGTATCATATATACACTTGTTTAGTGTATCTTTATAAAGCTGGTCCCTTTGCGTGTGACGTCACGGTACCCGCTGACGTCAGAGGCTCAGCGCATGTGCACAGCCTATCATAGGCAGACTGCTCACTAACGTTATACCTACAGGCGAGACAGACGGGTGGCTGGACTCTCTTTCACTGACTGTAAATATACCGTAACCATCCAACAAGGAGTATCTTTGACCTCCTATATATCTCTCCCAAGACCCACACGACAGTTCTAATTTAGCCCACCCAGGTAATTTCTCAGTCCCATGAAATCAGCCAAGCGGAAGTCTGAGACAGAGACTTGATTGCAGTTATTCCATAAGCTGAAGATTAAGACACATGTGCAACAGTTGGGCATCTTTATTGTGATTCAAACGTTTCACCTACACAGTAGACTTCTTCAGTCAAATACAGAGGCAACAGGCGTAATAGCAAAGTAAAGATGATGTAATCAATCAACCTTGGAGAAATAGTATTTGAGGTGGTGAGTCCCTCAGCTACTTCGCCTGCTGCCTCTGTATTAGACTGAAGAAGCCTACTATGTAGGCGGAACGTTCCAGTCACAATAAAGATACCCAACTGTTGCACATAATTACGAGATTAGATACAATCCGAATATTATTGCATGCATTTTAGCCTTCCATAATTGTAATCTCAATATAACATAAGTTTCAGCTCTGTTGGAAGAAGTCTTTAAATCAACTGAGCATAGTGGAATATTTGAAGATATACTCGTCGCCCCACTGAAGCTTCACATCTCAGACTGACACACTGCACTTTCTCCTTTGAACACCTATCCTGTGTGACGAACCACAATTATTATGTTAATGAGGAAGACCTTGAGACATAAGGGTTATACAGCACCTGGGGAAATGGAAGTGGAAGGTAAGCAAACATGGTCCAAGGAAGGGGAAAGTAGCACTAATTCCTTGGATCAAGACCCATTCAACAGTTTCAAGGCACCCCTGGGCGTATCGGTCGCTCTGTAGCATTCCACATAGACTAGGTTAAATTAAGCGGTTAAGTTAGTTTTGGAGCAAAATTACAATTTTGCACACTATATTAATTCACTTGAATATACATATCTGTTAATCCATAAGATCAAATTTTCGAGTTTTCTTTTTTCTTCTAAGAAAATTCGACTTGATTGGCTTCTGGCAAAAAAAAAAAAAAAATGCCCGAAATATATACCTCATTCTATTACAGATCGATAATAAATAAAATATTTATGGCACTTACAGGAGAGACGATATTCAGGCGAAGTGTGTATATGTCTCCACCTCCAGTGTTGAATGTCGACTGATGCTGCCAGAGCTGAGCCAGGGCCAGGCCAGGCCAGGCCAGGCCAGGCTGACCAGCCTCACCACTACATTGCCAGATGCTCCACCAAGTGCCAGCGGCTATCACTACAATGAATTTATAACATCGTATATAACATGGCTCCAGGAGCAACAAAGTTTCATTTGTCGTCTCTCATTAAGACATTAATTTTCATGAGAATAAATAGACTCAGGGGACAGTGGCCGAGAAGCCAAATCGAATCACATAATTGCTAATAAGATTAGACACTGTTAACGATTTGCCTTTGCTTTCGTCACTAATAATTATAACTCTTCTCTGGGTATTTTTCGAAGAAAGCTTTGAAGTGTACATAGGTGAAATAATGTGTTCTGCCATTAACAATAAAGGTCGCGAGACAACATGTACACGTACTGTCTTTAATTCTGAAATTTTGTTTTAAAGCTGCGTCTCTCCCATAACCTCAACCCTCTACCAGGCAGGGGTCCCCAATCTGTGGCCCTCGGGCCGCAGGTTGCTCTTCTAGGAAATGGATGGGGCCCTCACATGTAATTCCACACTATGCACGGTTTAGGTGGGTTAGGTGCGCGAGAGCAAAAAAGATCGAAAAAAAAAAATGAAAACTGAGTTAAGCTTAAAGAAAAATTAGTTGAACAATCTGGAAATATTTCGGTGTAAATCTCATGAAGTTTCTACAATGAATTATAGTCACTACAACATTTCTTATAATGACGCCACAGTTAGTATATCACCGATCAAAAAGCGAATTTTCGGCGATTTTTTCTGATTTTTTTTACTAATATTTTTTTTCCAATATATTAAAATCACCATTAGGCATCGTTACAAAGTAGGAGGAAACCATAAGTTATAAATTAGACACATATGCAACATTTGGGTATCTTTATTGAGGAAACGTTTCGCCACACAGTAGCTTCATCAGTCCAATACAAAGTAGAAAGGTGTAAGGAGAGTTGGAGTTTTGAGGTAATCAGTCCCTCGGCGAAACGTTTCCTCAATAAAGATACCCAAATGTTGCATATGTGTCTAATTTATAACTTGTCGGTTCTCTGAACCATTCATCTATACCCTGTCTGACACAGCAACATCTTGGGATCCAAATACAAACGAATTCTTCAACACTTGTCCAACCTTTGGACGAAGATCTACTTAGACTAGTGGATGGTACCACTATGACCCCGCCTCCTGCTGCTTCACCTCACCTAACTACAGTATATAAGCCACCTCTACGGACATATACTGTCATTTCTACAAGATTGATGGACTGAACACATCGACTCCAGGCCGAGGGACTGATTACCTCAAAACTCCAACTCTCCTTACACCTTTCTACTTTGTATTGGACTGATGAAGCTACTGTGTGGCGAAACGTTTCCTCAATAAAGATACCCAAATGTTGCATATGTGTCTAATTTATAACTTGTCGGTTCTCTGAACCATTCATCTATAGGAGGAAACCATACCACGGGTGGGGATAGAACCCGCGGTCAGAGTCATAAAACTCCAGACCGACGCGATCGTGTCATTACGATTTCGAGTCATGATGACAGCAGGAGGTAGGCAAGCCAAGGCTCGGCAAGAAGCCACCATTGAGGATGATGACACTATGACAGGAGGAAGTATGTTGCTAATGTCGCTATAAAATGTTATATTTTTACGTTATTATTGACGATTGTATTTATTTATATATCACCTGTCTTCCAGAATTATAACAGACATATAATAAATACCATACAAATAATACTATGGTAGAACACTCCTCTTGTATAAGAACTTAGAGCCATTTTCTCCCCTAAAAAGTAGCCCCCGAATACTGGGTTTAGCGCTTAATTTTGGTTATAATAATAATAATGATGATGACATATTGCTATTACTCCATTATTAATGAATGAATTTAAAGGATTTTCACGATAAGCATTCATCAATGAATGTTTTACAAACTTACAAACTGGTGAAAATATTTTCGCAATAGCACAATTTGTCTTGCATTTGTGGGGGGAGGGGGGGTAAAGGGCAGATAATTTACTAAATTTCAAAAACTTACCAGCTTTATTTTTTTTGAGGGATGAAAATAAGGTACAGTATTTCTTTTCATGATAAATTCGGTTTAGCATTGTTTTATCAGTAGGGAGTGAGTGCCAAACACACTTTTCGCAGTGCCAATACGTCAGGTGAGGCTGCCATATCTACCAACAGGCATTGTGTATTACGGTAATTAAAATTGAAGACGTCATGAGTATTGTCGTATCATGTGTAAGTGTCATCAGGAATCATGGTTTGAATCATTGGCAGTTTCAAAAGTTGTTGTCAGAATTAAATTCAGAATATACGTGGACCCCCGGTGTTCGTGATTTTTTCGTTCCAGAATGCTCTTCAAGTGCCATTACCAAACGAATTTATTCCCATAAGGAATAATGTAAATTAGACTAGTCCTTTTAGACCTCGAAAAATACACTTACAAAAGCACTTACAAAAATAGACTTACATAATTGTTCAAGTTTGGAGCATCACGAACACCGGGGGTCCACTACTGATGTATTGTTTCATTCTGAAGTTCAGCAGCGGGAATGTTCTCAAACATTTCTTTGAGCTTCGTCAGGAAATTGAAATATTTATGACTGAAAAAGTTTTTGCTTGGCTTTCTTGACTTTTATTACGGACCATTTGATCTCCGGTAGTATTTACATCTGTGAGCAAACCTTTTAAAAAAATAAAATTAGTGAAATCCAAGCGTAGATCTAGGCTTACTGATGACCATCTGCATCAAGTAGATATTAGTGATGATAATCTGCATCAAGTAGATATTAGTGATGATAATCTGCATCAAGTAGATATTAGTGATGATAATCTGCATCAAGTAGATATTAGTGATGATAATCTGCATCAAGTAGATATTAGTGATGATAATCTGCATCAAGTAGATATTAGTGATGATAATCTGCATCAAGTAGATATTAGTGATGATAATCTGCATCAAGTAGATATTAGTGATGATAATCTGCATCAAGTAGATATTAGTGATGATAATCTGCATCAAGTAGATATTAGTGGTGATAATCTGCATCAAGTAGATATTAGTGATGATAATCTGCATCAAGTAGATATTAGTGATGATAATCTGCATCAAGTAGATATTAGTGATGATAATCTGCATCAAGTAGATATTAGTAAGGTTGCTGGAAAGGTTCACTTTCAAGTCTTGCATTAGCATTACAGTTTTGTCTTACGATAATGGAACTTAAATTACTTACCCTAGTAATTACTTTACCCTAGTAATTACATTAAAATTCTATTTATCTTTTCATTATAGAGCTTATAATATTTACCATACTCTCAAATGTGGCAAAAAAAAAAAGTTAGAATACAGAATTTCTATCTATAACATAATTTGAACCATTTACCTGTGTTACATCTTATGACTTTCAGTATAATTATTTTACCATATTATTTTACCATATTATGGAGCCTACTGCTCTACCTCAACCCATGCAAGACGCCTAATAGCACAGCTTCAAACTTAAGAAGACCTAGTAGCCCAGTCTCAACCCAAGCAAGATGCCTATTAGCTCTCAACCAGAGAAAGAAGCCAAGTAGTACCTCTTATTTCAACCAATACATAAATGCAACTAAGATGAAGGAACACTGACGTTTATATTCAATATATTGAATGGAAGACCCAGGCAGCAGCAACACGGCTGCTCCTATATCTTTGCCATCCCTGGGCCGGTCCAAGCTCCAGTGATAGCCTAACTGTAAGTACTGCTGCAACAACATTCAAGGAACCTATAGTGACAAGAAAACTGACGGTGACGACAACGAAATGAACCAAATATGACCAAAAGAGGACGACCGGCATTCAAATACCAAACCTGCTACCAGACGTACAACCCGACAAGCGACGTTTTCCACTACACTGAAACACTGACCTTCATAACAACTGCACCAGTGTTCAATGGGAGGACAACATAAGAGAAAACCTAACAACAAAACTCCAAGGAAACTGACAGGTCTGTAGTGACGGTTTTTTTCCCCTCAGTGCCAAATGAGGGAAGGAAGTGAACATATAAACATGGCTGACTGGCATTCAGTACCAGCTGCTACCAGACGTACAACTAGCGAAGTGACGTTCTCAACTATACTGACAGTAGCTGACCATCATATCAACTGCACCAGTGTTAATAGAAGCGAAACATAGGAGACACAGCCAAATCTACAAAACAAAATTCCAAGGAAACTGTCAGGTTGTAGCAGCGGTTCTTTCCCTCATTGCCAAATCGCGGAAAGGAAGTGAATAGTTAAACAGTCAAGGATATTTTTTCAGTAGCTGACCTCTATATCAACTGACCAGTGTACAATGGGAGGAAATCATAGGAGAAAACACCAGATCTAACGACAAAACTCCAAGGAATCTGTCAGGTTGTAGTGGCCGTTTTTTTTCAACAGTGTTTTTAAAAATGACTGAAACATCACCTCTACGGTCAGGACCAGACAACAACAGGATGTAGCCCCGCTAAATGGGATTGAGGAGGCTTTGGACGGATAACGCCATTGATTAAAACTTTTTTATCATGCCAGGATGGAAATGAGTTAGAAGTGTGATAGGTGAAACCGGACTGTGAAGTGAGGAGTGAAGGGGGTTTGTGAAGTAAGATAACAGGAAATCTATTAGTAATCAGTGGTGGTTGCTAGAGTACCTACTAGGCCATTGCTAGGTGACCGATAGCGATCAGTAGTATCCTTTCTTTTAAAAAGGAAGGAAGTATTTTGTTGTTGTTGTGAAGTGATAAAAAGAGTGAAAAGTAAACATGGCTGGTGTTAGAGGGGTACAGGCTGCCATAATTAATTTTATCTTCTGCAATTCGCTGAAGAAAGAAATCACTCATGGGGACTGGAAAAGGCGAATGAGGTAATTGCACCCTGGACAGTGAAAACCCAACAGTTGCCATCCTACCAGAAACGTAAATGTCACTATCGCAGCAAGGTATGGCAACACCGCATACCCAAACAAAAACAGTGCCGCACAGTTCTTATAGTGGCGCTGTTAATTGGCGATATCCAAACTAATCCAGGACCTCAATCTATGGTACAGGTGCAAAACAGACAGATAAGTGACGGTGATAATGACGGTCTAGTAGCTAGGAATGATAACCTTAACTCTATATGTAATGCATACATAGGGCAATGTGAGACAATAGAACCATTCTTATTATCTCAAACACCACCAGACATATGTATACACTGTACTTACGTACGAAAGAAGAACAGTAAATATACCTTATGTTAAATGTGTAAGGGGTGGGTGCATAATGAATGTGTGTTCGAATATGGTAATGGTGCCAGATTTCATTTTGTTTGTAACAAATGCACTTTGGCACAGTTATCCTTTAGCAATGATGACATTGATTTACCTAATTTTAATACAAATGACTCCTTGCCATATATTGATGATTATGATTGTGTTATGAAAACATGTCTTCACTTTATTCATGTTAACGCAAGATCACTTTTTCCAAAATTGGAAGAGATTAGATTCTAGTTAACAGAACTTGGGCGGCAGTTATATCCATCTCTGAATCCTGGTTGGATGATACGGTGACTGACGACGAGGTCAAAATAGGTTACAATATAAAACGCTTAGATAAGAATAGAAAAGGTGGTGTGGTATATGCCTACATAAGAAATGACTTAGCATACAACCCAAGACCTGATTTAAATGACAATAAACTGGAGATTCTATGGTTTGAAGTGTTGCCTCCCACGACAAAACCCATCTTAGTAGGAACTAGTTACCGCCCTCCCACCCATGACCAGTTCTTAGAAGACTTTTCGAGAGTCTTGTCCGGACTTGATAACAATGTGGAGACAGTAATAATGGGAGACTTCAATATCTGTTTTCAACAGCAAAATAACGGGCTATGTAAAAGGTATAAGAAAATTCTGGGATAAAATAGTTACACTCAACTAATTAATACACCAACCCGGATCACACAGTTCTCAGCCACCTTAATCGACCACATACTTTGTAACCGCTCTGAGAACATTAGTGAGTCAGGCGTCATTAACCACAGGTCTTAGTGATCATTTCATCATTTACTGCACCAGGAAAATCATTAGGGAACAGATAGGCCTACACAAGACAATAAAAATGAGGTCAACTAGAAACTACAGTAAAGAAACACTGGTAAATATGCTACACAATTGTGACTGGTCAGTGATAACAAGTTGCACGGACGTAAATGATGCCTGGGAAAAATTCAAAACAATGTTCACTGCCATCCTTGATAATATTGCACCAGTTAAAGAGGTTAGGATTAAACGAAGAACTGAACCCTGGATGTCTACTGAGATATTAGATAATATGAAATTCAGAGACCAGTTGATAAAAAGCTTTAAGGCAAACAGACAGGATATTGCAGCGCTAAATGAATTCCAAAGGGTGAGGAACAGAGTGCAGAGGCTTATAAAAGGAGCAAAGGCAAGGTACTATTGCTGAAAAATCGAAGAGTACAAGAATAATCCCAGAAAGCTCTGGCAGCAACTAAAACAGTTGGGGTATAGCTATAAACCCGCAGATAGATCTAACATAGTACTAAATATCGATGATGAGGTATGCCAAGAAACAACTTAAGTGGCAAATTATTTTTATTCATACTACACAACTGTCGCATCAACACTAGTAAGTAAGCTACCAGCTACATCAAATACCTTTAACACAGACTTTGATAAGTTTAAAACATACTATACCAATAAAGGGGTAATCCCAAACAGTTGTCATCTGGTAAGTGTATCGGATCACTTCGTGCAAAAAGAACTAAGCAGGTTAAACCCAACTAAGAGCACCGGCCCAGATAACATCCCATCTAAGTTCCTAAAAGATGGTGCCTTTGAATTGCCAATCCCCAATGATCACATAATAAACTTATCCATCACCACTAATACCGTAACAAAGGGGTTCAAGGAGGCCAGAGTTACTCCTATCTTCAAGAAAAATAGTAAGCCTGATGTCAGCAACTATAGGCCTGTTAGTATACTCAGTGTAATATCCAAAATTCTAGAGAGGGCGGTGTACTGTCAGGTAGTTAAGTATCTTAACGACAACAACATTCTCCATAGTTACCAATCAGGCTTTAGGAGCTCTTACTCAACCGACACCTCCCTAATTAATCTGATGGATTACACGAGAACTGAAATGTCGATAGGGAACCTCATAGGAATGGTAACTTTAGACTTGCAAAAGGCCTTCGATACTGTCAACCACAATATATTATGTAAGAAACTTCAAGCTAGCGGCATAGGTTCCATAGACTGGGTTAAGTCCTACCTTATCAACAGGACACAAATTGTCACAGTCAACAAAACAGAATCAGAACCCCTGCCGATAGCATGTAGAGTTCCCCAAGGTAGTATTCTGGGTCCCTTATTTTTCCTAAGTTATGTAAACGACATGCTCATCAGTGTCAAGTGTAAACTTCTACTGTATGCAGATGACAGGGCTCTGTTAGTGTCAGGTAAAGACCCACAAGATATAGCTAATGTATTAACACTGGAACTGGAGTCCTGCAGCAAATGATTAGTAGACAACAAACTATCGTTACACCTCGGGAAAACAGAAGCCATAATCTTTGGCACGAAACATAAACTGAGAAGGGTAAATAATTTTAATGTCCGGTGTAATGGGGAACCCATCACTTCAGTTTCCTCAGTAAAACATCTGAATCCCCTTTGACCCATGCATGTCAGGGTAATTGATAGGGAACAGTGTAGTAAAGAAAGCGAATGCCAGACTGAAGTTCCTCTACAGGACCCTATGTCTAGCCCTTATACAATGTCATACGGACTACGCTTGCTCTTCATGGTACTCTGCCTTGACAAAAATAAAACTGAAAGATAGACTATAAATTACGCAGAACAAAATGGTAAGATTCATCCTGGACCTGGGTCCAAGAGAGTATGTAGGCCAGGGTGATTTACAACAATTGGATATGCTAAATGTTGAAGACAGTAAAACAACTGAAGTTAAATCAAATTTATAAAATTGCTCAGTGTCCAGAATATATTGCTGCCAATTTTGTCAAGGCTGGGAACCAAAGCAATCATAGTACTATGGGGAGAGAGCACAAATTTGTAATACCCAGTTTCAGTGGCCAGGCTTCAAACACCTTTTATTGTACAGCAATAAAGGAATGGAAGACTGCCTGCACATGTCAAAGCAAGTTATAACATGAGCCAGTTCAAGAAGAGAGGGTGCCTAATGAATGTAGTGACAGAAAGGGAGGAGAATGATTTTTTATTTTTTTAGCTAACATACATGTAAATATAAATAATTCATTTTACCTTATTCCTTTGTATATCTCCTTTATAGTATAATAAGGTATTAAAAGGATCCCAGTGGTAATAAGTCACTTTGTCTGACCTTTTTTGGGTTATCCTTGGTTCTCTACACATATGCTGCTATGTATGATAATCTATGTAACTGTATTTGTGTATACCTGAATAAACTTAGTGACAGTCTGATCATCAGGTTCACAAGGTGTTGAACCACTGAGTGCAACAACAGTCTGGATAGTGTTGAACCACTGAGTGCAACAACACTCTGGGTAGTGTTGAACCACTGAGTGCAACAACACTCTGGGTAGTGTTGAACCACTGAGTGCAACAGCAGTCTGGATAGTGTTGAACCACTGAGTGCAACAACAGTCTGGGTAGTGTTGAACCACTGAGTGCAACAACAGTCTGGGTAGTGTTGAACCACTGAGTGCAACAACAGTCTGGGTAGTGTTGAACCACTGAGTGCAACAACAGTCTGGGTAGTGTTGAACCACTGAGTGCAACAACAGTCTGGGTAGTGTTGAACCACTGAGTGCAACAACAGTCTGGGTAGTGTTGAACCACTGAGTGCAACAACAGTCTGGGTAGTGTTGAACCACTGAGTGCAACAACAGTCTGGGTAGTGTTGAACCACTGAGTGCAACAACACTCTGGGTAGTGTTGAACCACTGAGTGCAACAACAGTCTGGGTAGTGTTGAACCACTGGTGCAACAACAGTCTGGGTAGTGTTGAACCACTGAGTGCAACAACATTCTGGGTAGTGTTGAACCACTGAGTGCAACAACAGTCTGGGTAGTGTTGAACCACTGAGTGCAACAACAGTCTGGGTAGTGTTGAACCACTGAGTGCAACAACAGTCTGGGTAGTGTTGAACCACTGAGTGCAACAGCAGTCTGGATAGTGTTGAACCACTGATTGAGTGCAACAGCAGTCTGGGTAGTGTTGAACCACTGAGTGCAATAACAGTCTGGATAGTGTTGAACCACTGAATGCAACAGTAGTGGGTAAATTGTTGAACCACTGACTGAGTGCAACAACAAAGGGTAAAGTGTTGAACCATCAAGTGCAATGACTGAGTGCAACAACAGTGGGTAAAGTGTTGAACCACTGACAGTGCAGCAACAATGGGTAAAGTGTTCAACCACTGAGTGCAACTACACTCTGGGTAGTGCTGAACCACTAGGATAAAACATAGATATATGAATTATTAAAAGGTGAGAATAGGTAGTAGGTTGGTAGACAGCAACCGCCCAGGGAGGTACTACCGTCTTGCCAAATGAGTGTAAAACGGAAGCCTGTAATTGTTTTACATGATGGTAGGATTGCTGGTGTCTTTTTTCTGTCTCATAAACATGCAAGATTTCAGGCATGTCTTGTTACTTCTACTTACACTTAGGTCACATTACACATTCATGTACAAGCATATATATACACACCCCTCTGGGTTTTCTTCTATTTTCTTACTAGTTCTTGTTCTTATTTCCTCTTATCTCCATGGGGAAGTGGAACAGAATTCTTCCTCCGTAAGCCATGCGTGTCGTAAGAGTCGACTAAAATGCCGGGAGCAAGGGGCTAGTAACCCCTTCTCCTGAATAAATTACTAAATGTAAAAGGAGAAACTTTCGTTTTTCCTTTTGGGCCACCCTGCCTCGGTGGGAAACGGCTGACGTGTTGAGAGAGAGAGAATACAAAATGTGCGTTGGTGAGGAAGAGCTGAGCTGTCTGGGTCATACAGCGGCCGAGAGATGGGGAGTAATCAGATTTGATCGGAAGGAAGGGAGCTCTAATTTCTTGTATCAAGAGCCCACCAACAACATCAAGGCACCCCTTATCTGCTTATCTACAGGTCGTTCCGAGGATCAACGCCCCTGCTACCCAGTCTTTGACCAGGCGTCCCGGTGGATCAGGGCTGATCAACCAGTCTGTTACTACTTGCCACACGTAGTCCAACATACAAACCACAGCCCGACTGATCGGGTATCTGTCCAACACCGTCTTGAAGACAGCCAGGGGTATTGGCTATTGAACAGTCTTGAGCTTCGGACACTTACTGCGTTTTCTCTTATGGTACTCATGGCGCCTCTGCATTTTATAAGAAGTATGTTGTACCGTTTGTCTAGTCTTTTGCTTTCGTAGGGAGTGATCTCTGTGTGCTGATTTGGGACCATTGCTTCTAGGATTTTCCAGGTGTAGATTATAACGTATCGTTCGTTCGAGAGAATTCAGGTCAAGAGACTCGATCCGGGTGTCACAAGATCAATTTTGTACAATATATCAAATGATTAAATGACACATGGCAAATAAAACAAAACTCATGCAGAAAATTTATTAACATTCTAATGATCATTTTCTCGCTTTACTGATGTCATTTGAGCATGCAAGTGGTCTGCCATTCTTGCAATAATCAAAAGTCTTGACGCTAATGTTTCACATATGTGATAAATATGAGACGAAATTTAATCTTTATTTAAATACATGTAATTGTGAAGTATTTCTCATCTGCTTAGCTGGGTAAGCAGAGAGATCTATTTATGTGGAATTTCTAAGCAACATCATACATGGATAGACGATGGTGTAAGTTAACAGGTAGTGAGAAAGACATTGTGTTGCTGGTAAACCTTTGTTACGACGGTTCCTTCAGGAATGAACTTCAATAAATTCGATGAAGTTCAGTTCTGGACGAAAAGTCGTTACGCAGATTTTCCTCCCCAAAAAAATATCGTTTCTCACATTGCTAGATCATACATTCTAAGTTATCAGAAAGACATTTAAACGATATAATGACACAGTTAAAGATTTTCGAACGAGGACTGGTGTAATTATGAAAGAATTTATTCGTCTTGACACCTGGTCCATACTATCTCTTCAAGTGAAAAAGGGTATAGTAATGCCGACAAGATGTGGAAAAATACACGTATGTACAGCTCAGGATATTTATGAGAGGAAACATAAGAACATAAGAATGGAGGAACACTGCAGAAGGCCAACTGGCCCATACAAGGCAGGTCCTCATCAAAACCACTACTACCTAAGAATTTACTCCTGTACTCACGACACCAATCAAACCCAGCCCCTCCCACTCATATATTTGTCCAATCTCTTTTTAAAGCCACCCAAGGTCCTAGCCTCTATCACCCTACTCGAAAGATTGTTCCACGCATCTACAACTCTGTTCGAAAACCAGTACTTGCCTATGTCCTTTCTAAATCTAAATTTATCCAATTTAAATCCGTTATTTCTGGTTCTTACTTGGTTCGATATCCTCAGTATTTTATTAATATCTCCTTTGTTTATGCCCATCATCCACTTGTACACCTCGATGATATCTCCCCTCATTCTACGTCTCTCCAGAGAGTGGAGATTCAACGCTCTAAGTCTATCTTCATACGTGAGATTTCTTATACTGTAAATCATTTTAGTCATTCTTCTCTGTATGTTCTCCAATGAATCTATATCCATCCTGTAGTAAGGAGGCCAAAATGTAGATGAATGGTTCAGAGAACCGACAAGTTATAAATTAGACACATATGCAACACTTGGGTATCTTTATTGAGGAAACGTTTCGCCACACAGTGGCTTCATCAGTCCAATACAAAGTATAAAGGTGTAAGGAGAGGTGTAAGATACCCAAGTGTTGCATATGTGTCTAATTTATAACTTGTCGGTTCTTTGAACCATTCATCTACATCCTGTCTGACACAGCAACAGCTTGGGATCTTGATACAAACGAATTCTTCAACACTTGTCCAAGCTTTGGACGAAGACCTACTTCGACTAGTGGATGGTACCACTATGACCCCGCCTCCTCCTGCTTCACCTCACCTGATTACAGCATATAAGCCACCTCTACGGCCTTGTGCTGCACTTCCAACAAGATTGATGGACTGAACACATCGACTCCAGGCCGAGGGACTGATTACCTCAAACTCCTCCTCTCCTTACACCTTTATACTTTGTATTGGACTGATGAAGCCACTGTGTGGCGAAACGTTTCCTCAATAAAGATACCCAAGTGTTGCATATGTGTCTAATTTATAAGGAGACCAAAACTGCTTATACTTCTTGAAATAAATCCTTGTAATCTGTTAGCCTTATTGCGCACACTTAGGCACTGCTGTCTTGGCTTTAGATTTTTGCTTACCATAACTCCCAAGTCTTTTTCAAAATTTGGAATGATCAAGCTCTACTTCACCTAGTTTATAAATTCGAGGGATATTTTCATTACCAAGGACTGGTACCTTACACTTGTCCACATTGAACTTCATCTGCCACTTTTCAGACCAAGACATTAATTTGTCCAAATCCTCCTGGAGTTCACTGGTATCCTCCTCAGAATGAATCATACGGCCTATTTTTGTATCATCAGCAAATTTACTCATGTCACTTGCAATTCCTTCATCAATGTCATTTATGTAAATTATGAACAACAATGGGCCTAAAACTGATAATTGTGGAGCGCCACTAGTGACTAATCCCCATTCACATTTGACCCCATTAATGGAAACTCTCTGCTTTCTATTGGTAAGCCATGCCTCTATCCATGCTAGAACTTTACCTCCTATACCATGAGCTGCCACCTTTCTTAAGAGTCTCTTGTGAGGTACTCTATCGAAATCCTTACTGAAATCCAAGTAAACTATATCATATTCTTTATCACTGTCTACTGCCTCAAATGTTTTATTGAAAAACGTCAGTAAATTTGTCAGGCAGGAACCATGCTGAGATTCATTAATCAAATTATGTTCTTCAAGGTGACTTCTAATAATATCAGCTATAATTGATTCTAATAATTTGCCTACTATAGACGTGAGGCTTATTGGACGGTATCCCCACGCCAAGAGTGACTTCTTCAGTCCTAATGGACGGAAAATACCACTCCAGGCGAAACGTTTCCTCAAATAAACGTCCGGAATTATACATAAATGTATTTTTCCAAGTTATTTTTAGTGTATATGACAGTAAGTTGCAGGATCTAAATACTACAAAGCCACAAAAGTTCAATTCTCCCACGAGAGTGAGAAGAAGTTGGTGTCTGCTTCATCGCTCATCTTCTATAACTATGATAATTTATATTGCAAACTCATTCTTCAAATTAAAAATGACCTCACTGATCCTTTAAGATACAAAATTCTTTACTACCGTAGCTCCATGACACTCTTCCTACGCTCTGCGAGTAAGTTTCAAAGTGTTGCCATTTTCTGGCCTGAGAATGAGCTCTGCCAGAATACACAAGTCCTCTCGGCGGGTGACGCTCTCTATATGGTACTTCCGCAGGATGCTGCTCAGCAAGATCTTCTCCTCCATAAGTGCAAACTTCTGGCCTAGAAGAAAATAGAAGAAGATTCATAAATATATGGAAGTTATAACATAACTGTTACATTGGCTCGCATGATTCTGAATCAATATTCACCACAAACATGCCATCAGACACAAGCCATCAGGTGACCTCTCCAGACACCCTCACCGCAGCTCTTCACCTGACCTCACAATTCCTCCTTCAGTCGCTTATTTCTTTCCTTTTTATACAGATGTTTTCTGTCCTATGAATAGTACGACTGTTCAAGATCCTACGACGGGATTTTTTTTAAGTTAAGCCCTTAGTGTTTGCTTGCATGTTTTATCCTCAAAGTCCATTGCTTGGGCTAAACGTGCTTCATAATGGTTTTATTTAACTCCTTATGTGTCTCCTTACCATAGGTGCACAAAGTTATTACAATGACTACAAAAGGATGATGGATGGATGATGTTCTAGATAACGATGTTCATGATTACAATAAGAGATAGAAATTATCAATAGGAATAATTAGGCCGAGGTAGGCAGCTGCCTCATAAAATATGCCAGAAGTGGACCTAAGTTTTGCATTCCTATATTGATTCAGCTACAGTAGGACCACCCTAGGCTCTACTTTATTATTATATTGATGGAGAAGCGCAATGGAAGGCAATCAGTTTAATCAAAGGAATAGGAGTATAGCTTCAATTCCATGAATCAAGAGCCCTTCATCAGAGGTAAAGAGCCCCTCGAGGGAGGGATATAACTGTTGTGGTTCAACTAAAAGACAATATGGATTATGATTCATAAGGAAATAATTGTTACAATCAGAAAAGAACACTAAAGCTGTAAGGGTCATTTAGTTTATATTTGGTAGTATACTTTTCTATAGATAAAATTATATGCAATGGGCAATTTTTTCTCCTAGCTTTAAAATAAATCTGAAGGGAAGAATAAAGCCATGCTGCTGAATTTACAGGCCAAGGCTGTGCAATCTCAGCTCCTCTTGAAGCTCAGCCAAAACTCAGGATGGGACCCTCAACAACCAGCTATCAACCACAATACTAAGCAAACAAAGGAAGCAAGGGTAAGGAGACCTTCCCATACTTCTCCACCTGCCCAGATTTAAATCCAAGCACAAAAACAGGTATATTAATAGCGACTGATTATGGGATTGAGACACATGTGCACAAGCAAGACATTCAATAAATGTCTTTATTGTGCACATGTGTCTTATTTCTTAAACACAGATCTTCCTATTGTGAACTGAAAGTGCTGCCACTGAGGGTCGAACCGCACCGATAACCATATAATAAGTTAATGTCATGTTAATAAGACATATTATGAGGTTCATGTCGTTTTATTGAAACGTTTCATTCCTCAGAGTGTTTTTCAATTTATAAAGTCTCTGATGAGCGAAACTTCTTCTCAATAAAATGCCATAAACTGTAGATCGTGTTATCAACATACGTACAGGTGACTAACACCATTAATGTACAAAATGACAGCGCATTTTTGTATTCTTTTTATATGTCTGATTATTTATGTGACACAGAACCTGTGATCCACCCACCGATGCAGTTCCTGGGTCCGGCGCTGAAAGGAATGTAAGAGTAGGGGTGTCGCTTGCTGACATTCTCCGGTAAAAAGCGATCCGGGTCAAAGACTTCCGGTTTGGGAAACTGTTCTGGGTCACGGTGGAGAGAGTAGGTCACCACCATCACAGTGGTGCCAACTGGGATGCGATAATTTTCTGGAAAATGTTCAGTAATTAATAGCTGCTATATTTGTAATGCAAAGAATACAAAAAAAAATAAATTACTTTTTTTTATTAAAAATCTACAACAAAAATTACATAATAACAGCATTATTTTCATGTTCGAAACTTGTACGAATAATGCAACACACAATATTAGCACTTCAGTCTTAACATAGATTCAAAATCTACTAAACAGTCAAATGAACAACATTTTGATAATTAAAGAATTACTTTAAAGTGCCAAAAACAAGTTAATTTTTAGATATTTCTGTCTTCTCCATCCCTGGATGCTGGAGAAAGACTCTTGATTAAAGGAATTGGAGCTACCCCTCCCTTTCCTCTCATCATGCCTCATTACCTCATCCCTTTCATTTTTTCTAGGCGTTAGTCTACCCTTACGGGTTTTGCATTTCCGCTTGATAATAATAAGAAAAATAATTTGATTCCTACCAATGACAGCCTCCTCTTTGAGCTCCCTGGCCAGGATAGGCACAGAAGGGAAGAGTCTGAGAGCCTCTTTGATGCAGTTTTCTGTGTACTTCATCTCACGCAGGTCAGCCATGGTCACTGGACGCTCTGAGTCGCCGAAGATAGACCGCAGCTCCTCATCAACACGAGCCTCCAGAATGTACACACTTATAAACTCCTGTTGTCTTTCTTCTGATTAAGTAATCTTTATTATCTTCTGTTGTAAAACACATAAAGCTAAGTGCGTGTGTGCGTGTGTGTGTGTGTGCGTGTGTGTGCGTGTGTGTGTGTGTGTGTGTGTGTGTGTGTGTGTGTGTGTGTACTCACCTAATTGTGGTTGCAGGGGTCGAGACTTAGCTCCTGGCCCGTGTGTGTGTGTGTGCCTGCGCAGCCCGTTCTTGCATCACAAATAATAATCGCTTAAATTAAAACCTTCCTTGGTTACCTCCTTGCTAAACTTATCGTGATCCTCTTTTAGTTTACTTGAAAGTGGTTAAAAATGATTTTGCACAGTTTTTGTGACCTAATCTAACGTAAACTAAGCTTACTTAAAATAAATATAAAAATCAACGTTAAAAAACTGACACTTGCTACATCGTGAGGAAACTGACGTTGTATTATGAGGACACTTTGATGTGTGTTGTACAAGCTTTCTCTGCTCACACACTTCATGTCCATATTCACACATCATCTGTACACATTCGTCATATACACGCATACATATCATCATTCACCACACGCACACACACACGTGGAAGAGCTCAAGGGAAGGATAGAATAAGAGTGAGAAAGGGAGTTACATGAGTTTATCACTAAAATGGATGAAAGGATGGATGCAGAGAGCAAGAATTGAGAGCTGCAAGCCGAATCTACAGAGGCCAGGATACAGAGCATAGAAGATGAACTGAAAATGCTGAGGCAGGATATAGAGCCAAGGAACATAAGGGGCATCAGGAGCAGGAGCACCAATGTCAAGTGAGGGGACCAAAGGAAAGGAAGAAGATAAGTCCTATGCAGAGGCCCTATCAGGCTACCAGGAGGCCCAGGAAATGTCAAAGAGTGAAAGTGGCATGCCTTAAGTAAGTAAGTAAGTAAGTTTATTCAGGTATACACAAATACATTTACATACATTATCATACATAGCAGCATATGTGTAGAGAACCTAGGATAACCCAAAAAAGTCAGACAGAGTGACTTATTTCCATTGGGGTCCTTTTTATACTTAATTTTTACATTGTAGGATATATATGTCATTATATTATAAAGGATATATGTATACTAGGAATAAGGTAAAAGAGTTATTTACATATACATGTGTGTTAACTAAAAATAAAAATCATTCTCCTCCCTTTCTGTCGCTACATTCATTAGGTACTTTTTGGTTCTCTTCTTGAACTGGCTCATGCTGTGACTGGCTTTGACATGTGCAGGCAGTCTGTTCCATTCCTTTATTGCTGTACAATAAAAGGTGTTTGAAGCCTGGCCACTGACTGTGGGAACTACAAAGTTGTGCTCTCTCCCCCTAGTACTATGACTGCTTTGGTTCCCAGCCTTGACAAAATTGGCAGCAAGATATTCTGGACACTGTTTGTGAGCAATTTTATAAACTTGATTTAATTTAAGTTGTTTTACTCTGTCTTCAATATTCAGCATATCCAATTGTTGTAATTCATCCTGGCCTACATGCTCTCTTGGACCCAGGTCCAGGATGAATCTTACCATTTTGTTCTGGGTGATTTGTAGCTTATCTTTCAGTTTTTTTGTCAAGGCAGAGTACCATGAAGAGCAAGCGTAGTCCATATGACATTGTATAAGGGCTAGACATAGAGTCCTGCGAGCCTCAGTAGGTAGACACTGTGCTTGTCTGTAGAGGAACTTCAGTCTGGCATTCGCTTTCTTTACTACACTGTTCCCTATCAATTCTCCTGACATGCATGGGTCAAAGGGGATTCCCAGATATTTTACTGAGGAAACTGAAGTGATGGATTCCCCATTACACCGGATATTAAAATTATTTACCCTGCTCAGTTTATATTTCGTGCCAAAGAGTATGGCTTCTGTTTTCCCGAGATGTAACTGCAGGACTCCAGTTCCAGTGTTAATACATTAGATATATCTTGTGGGTCTTTACCTGACACTAACAGAGCACTGTCATCCGCATACAGTAGGAGTTTGCACTTGACACTGATGGGCATATCATTTACATAACACAGGAATAATAAAGGACCCAGAATACTACCTTGGGGAACTCCACATGCTATCGGCAGTGGTTCTGATTCCGTTTTGTTGATTTTGACAATTTGTTTCCTGTTGCTAAGATAGGACTTAAACCAGTCTGTGGAACCTATGCCGATAGCTTGAAGTTTCTTACATAATATATTGTGGTTGACAGTATCGAAGGCCTTTTGCAAGTCTAAAGTTACCATTCCTATGAGGTTCCCTATAGACATTTCAGTTCTCATGTAATCCATCAGATTAATTAGGGAGGTGTCGGTTGAGTAAGATCTCCTAAAGCCTGATTGGTAACTATGAAGAATGTTGTTGTCACTAAGATATTTAACTACTTGACAGTACACCGCCCTCTCTAGAATTTTGGATATTACACTGAGTATACTAACAGGCCTATAGTTGCTGACATCAGACCTACTATTTTTCTTGAAGATAGGAGTAACTCTGGCCTCCTTGAACCCATCTGGCACTGTATTAGTGGTGATGGACAAATTTATTATGTGAGCAATGGGGATTGCCAGTTCAGAGGCACCATCTTTTAGGAACTTAGACGGGATGTTATCTGGGCCGGTGCTCTTAATTGGGTTTAACCTGCTTAGTTCTTTTTGCACGAAGTCATGAGATACACTTACTAGTTTACAACTGTTTGGAGGTCCAATGCAGAGGCGCTATCAGGCCACTAGGAAATCCAGGAAATGATAAGGGAAGCATCAATAGCGATGCTTAAATCGGACTCAGAGATGTAGAGGGAAAAGCAATAGGAAGAGGGAAGGGAGAAGTTAATTTTCATTCATGAGCTTTAAGAGGCCGAAGGGAGGACATATGAAGAAAAAAGACAGGGAGAGAAAAAAAAGAGATTGAAAATATCACCAAACAAACAGGAGAGGAGGACATGACCGAGCTGACAAATTTTCAGAGAATAGAGGGATACTCGAGGGTAAAAAATGGCTCGTTAAATTGATTTTCAGGACAGAAACGATGTGAAACAGGATTCTGTAGCAGAAACAAATGCTAAAGGAAACAATAATATACCAGTAGGTGTACCTTGACTGTGACAGAACTCGAACAGAATGACAGAAACTGAGAGAGATGATACAAAGACGTAAGAGGCAAGAGAGACAAGGCAACAGACAAGCAGGGGCACCCAGAGTCAAGAAGACTAGCAAACACAATCACCCACAGAACCATGAACAGAACACTACAGCCAAACAAATTAACCCAAAACAAACCACATTCTGCACTCACAACCCCCCAGCACAACCCACCCCCCATCTACACAGCAGCCTCCCATAATATCCTGCCAGGTCTCCCACTCCCTCAGCCCAATAAACCCCTCAGAATACAGTTTTGGAAAAGAAGCTGAAGGTATGGTACACCAATGCAGACAGAATAGCAAATAAGTGTGAGGAGTGGCATGAAAGAATCATAGAGGCATCCCCAGACATAACAGCACTCGTGGAAACCTAGCTCACAGGAATACAAACGTGATCTTTCCAACCGGATTTCAGATCTTGAGAAAAACAAATGGGGAGGAAGAGGAGTTGCACTGCTCAACAAAAACCAGTGAAGTTTTGAGAAGTTGGAAAGAATGATCAGAAGAGAAGCAAGGGACTACATAATAGGAACACTTCAGACCGGGGGTTCCAAGGTGGTGATTGCAGTGATGTACAACTCACCAAAGAATAGCAGGAGGCCAAGACAAGAGTACAATGAGAGCAAGAGAGCAATTTTTAAGACACTAGCTGAGGTGGCCAGATGGTCCCACATGAGCCTGACAAAGTTACTAGTGTGGATGATTTCAATCACAAGAAGGTTCACTGGGAAAACCTGGACCCATATGGGGGACCAGAAACGTGGAGGCCTAAGATGATGGAGGAGGTACTGGAAAATCTCATGCATCAACATATTAGGTACACTACCAGAGAGAGAGAGAGAGGAGAGGATAAACCAGCAAGTCTGGACTTCATATTCACCTTGAGAAGCTCAGACATTGTGGACATCACATATGGAAGGCCCCTCAGAGCTACTGATCATGTGGTCCTGAGCTTAGAATATATTGTAGAGTGAAGCAGTACAAGTAGGATAGGAGAAGTGAAACTACAAAAGAGAGGAATACATAGACATGAAGAATTTCCTGCATGAGGTACAGTGGGAAAGAGAACTGGTTGGAAGAACAGTACATGAAACGAAGGAATATGTGACCACAAAATGCAAGAAGGCAAATGAGAGGTTTGTACCCAAGGGTAACAGAAACAATGGAAACACCAGAACGAGCCATTGATTCACCAAAAGGTGCAGAGGCCAAAACTAAGTGCGCTAGAAAATGGAAAAAGTATAAAAGACAAAGGACCCAGGAAAATATGGAGATTAGCTGGAGAGCTAGAAACAAATATTTATTAATATGGAGTGTCAAAAGCCAAATCTGACCAAAAACTGCTGTACAGCCAAATCAGGAGGAAAACAATAATCAAGGACCAGATAGTCAGGCTGAAGAAGGAAGGAGAGGAGATCACAAGAAACGACCAAAGATTTTGTGAAGAACTCGACACGAGATTTAAGTATTTTTAGTGGAGAAAGAAAGGATTCCAGCAAACTGGGATGGTAGGGTACACCAACAAGTGATGGACACACTACACACAACCGAAGAGATGAAGAGACTGCTAAGTGAGCTAGATACCTCAAGGGCAGTGGGACCAGACATCTCTCCATGGGTCTTGAGAGAGGAAGCAGAGGCGCTATGTGTGCCACTAACAACAATATTCAAAAAATCTTTCGAAACAGGGCAACTATTTTGAGGTGTGGACGACGGCAAATGTAGTCTCAATCTTTAAGAAAGGAGACAGACAGTTAAAGTTTAAGGGAGGGAAAATCCTGTGTCACAAACCTACTGGTGTTTTCGACAAGGTGACAGAAGTAAGACAGGAGAGAAAGAGAGGTGGATAGACTGTATTTTCTTTGACTTTAAGAAGGCTTTCGACATAGTATAGTTCCACACAAGAGATTAGTGCAAAAGCTAGAGGAGCAGGAAGGAATAACAGGAAAGACATTTGAAGAAAAAAGACAGGGAGAGAAAAAACAGAGATTGAAAATATCACCAAACAAACAGGAGCAGAGGACATGACTGAGATGACAAATTTTCAGAGAATAGGGGGATACTCGAGGAAAAAAAATCGACTAGTTATATTGATTTTCAGGACAGAAACGGTGCGAAACAGGATCCTGCAGCATAAACTACGGCTAAAGGAAACAACAATATAACAGTAAGTATATCTTGACTGTGACAGAACGCGAACAGAATGACAGAAACTGAGATATCTGATACAAAGACGTAAGAGGCAAGAGAGACAAGGCAATAGACAAGCAGGGGCACTCAGAGTCAAAAGGACCAGCAAACACAATCACCCACAGAACCACCACCACTACAGCCAAACAAATTAACCCAAAACAAACTACATTCTGCACTCACAACCCCCAGCACAACCCCCCCCCATCTGCACAGCAGCCTCCCATAGTATCCTGCCAGGTCTCCCACTCCCTCAGCCCCACAAACCCCTCAGAACACAGGTTTGAAAAGAAGCTGAAGGTATGGTACACCAACACAGACAGAATAGCAAATAAGTGTGAGGAGTGGCATGAAAGAATCATAGAGACATCCTCAGACATAATAGCACTCATGGAAATCTTGCTCACAGGAATACAAACGTAATCTTTCCAACCGGATATCAGATCCTGAGAAAAACAGATGGGGAAGAAGAGGAGTTACACAGCTCATCAAAAACCAGTCAAGATTTGAGGAGTTGGAAAGAGTGAACAGAAGGGAAGCAAGGGACTACATAGTAGGAACACTTCAGACCGGGGGTTCCAAGGTGGTGATTGCAGTGATGTACAACCCACCAAAGAATAGCAGGAGGCCAAGACAAGAGCACAGTGGTTAAGACACTAGCTGAGGAGGCCAGATGGGCCCACATGAGTAGGGCAAAGTTTCTAGATGTGGATGATTTCAATCACAAGGAGACTGACTGGGAAAACCTGGACTCATATGGGGGACCAGAAACGTGGAGGCCTAAGATGATGGAGGAGGTACTGGAAAATCTCATGCATCAACATATTAGGTACACTACCAGAGAGAGAGAGAGAGAGAGAGAGAGAGAGAGAAAAAAAAAGAAGCTCAGACATTGGGGACATCACATATGGAAGGCCCCTCAGAGTTAGTGATCATGTGGTCCTGAGCTTAGAATACTTTGTAAAGTTAAAAGTGGAGAGTGAAGCAGTACAAATAGGACGGGAGAAGTGAAACTACAAAAGAGGGGACTACATAGACATAAAGAATTTCCTGCATGAGGTACAGTGGGAAAGAGAACTGGTTGGAAGAACAGTAAATGAAACGATGGAATATGTGACCACAAAATGCAAGGAGGCAGAGGAGAGGTTTGTACCCAAGGGTAACAGAAGCAATGGAAACACAAGAACGAGCCCTTGATTCACCAAAAGATGCAGAGAGGAAAAAACTAAGTGCGCTAGAAAATGGAAAAAGTATAAAAGGACCCAGGAAAATAAGGAGATTATCCGAAGAGCTAGAAACAAATATGGATTAATAGGGAGGGAGGCCCAGCGGCATTACGAGAATGAAACAGTAGTGTCGAAAGCCAAATCTGACCAAAAACCGTTGTCCAGCCACATCAGGAGGAAAACAATAATCAAGGACCAGGTAGTCAGGCTGAAGAAGGAATGAGAGGAGATCACAAGAAACGACCAAGAATTTTGTGAAGAACTCAACACAATATTTATTGAAGTATTTTCAGTAGAGAAAGAAAAGACTCCTGCAAACCGGGATGGTAGGGTACACCAACAAGTGATGGATACACTACACACAACCGAAGAGGTGAAGAGACTGTTAAGTGAACTAGATACCTGAAAGACAGTGGAAACAGACATCTCTCTCTGGGTCTTGAGAGATGGAGCAGAAGCACCATGTGTGCCATTAACAACAATTTTAAAAAAATCTATCGAAACAGGGCAACTACTTCGAGGTGTGGAAGACAGTAAATGTAGTCTCAATCTTTAAGAAAGGAGACAGACAGGTAAGGTTTCAGAGAGGGGAAATCCTGTGTCACAAACCAACTGGAGATTTACGACAAGGTGACAGAAGCAAGACAGGAGAGAGAGAGGTCGATAGACTGCATTTTCTTGGACTGTAAGTAGGCTTTCGACATAGTTCTACTCAACAGATTACTGCAAAAGCTAGAGGAGTAGGCAGAAATAACAGGAAACACACTGCAAGGGATCAGAGAATACCTGACGGAAGGAAACAAAGAGAGATGGAACGTAATGAGGTGTCAGTGTGGGCGCCTGTGACGAGCGGGGTTCCACAAGGGTCAGTCTTAGTGCCGGTACTTTTTCTGGTATATGTGAATGAGATCGTCTTTGCAGACGATGTGAAGCTAATGCGAAGAATTTAAAAGCTTGTTGATGAAGTAGGACTACAAAGGGATCTGGACAGGCTGCAAGCCTGGTCCAACAACTGGCTTCTGGAGTTAACCCAACCATGAGCAAAGTCATGAAGACTGGGGAAAGTCAAAGAAGACCACACACCGAGTACAGGCCAGGGGGCCAACCTCACTCAAGGAAAAAGATCTTGGGGTGAATATAATACTGAGCACATCTCCCGAGGCGCACATCAACCAAATAACTGCTGCAGCATATCGGCGCCTGGAAAACCTAAGAATAGCTTTTCGACACCTGAGTAAGGAGTCATTCAAGACTCTGTATACCGTGCATGTTAGACCCATATTGGAGTATGCAGCACCAGTATGGAACCCACACCTGGTCAAGTACGTCAAGAAATTAGAGAAAGTGCAAAGGTTTGCAACAAGACTAGTCTCGGAGCTAAGGGGTATGTCCTGCGAGGAAAGGTTAAGGGAAATCAACCTGACGACACTGGAGGACAGGAGGGATAGGGAAGACATGATAACGACAGATGGGACACAGCAACATGGGGCATAACTGGAAGTTGAAAACTCATATGAGTCACACGGATGTTAGAAAGTATTTCTTCAGTCATAAAGTTATCAGGAAGTGGAACAATCTGGAGAGCGATATAGTGGAGGCAGGCTCCATTCATAACTTAAGGAAGAGATACGATAAAGCTCATGGAGCAGGGAGAGAGTGGACAAAGTGATGACTAGTGAAGAGGCGGGGCCAGGAGCTGTGAATCGACCTCTGCAACCACAAATAAGTCACCACAAATATATGAGAACACACACATCACCTATACGCACACTCGTCACCTTCATAACACTAATAAAGCAGGCAGATTTAGTTGGGTCGTTCAGGCACTGGCAACTGCAGTGGAGGGAGCTGTTAGAGCTTTAAACAAGTAAACGTTAGTGGTATGGGTTTTGAGGAAAAAACAGTGAAGTCCCAGTGTAGTAATATTATGAGTTCTAGGGAAACTAGTAATAGGCAGAATAAGGTGGATATTGGAAAGCCAGTGGCACTAGATGACAAGGACAGTAATAGGTATAGTGGAAAAACAGAAATGAGCAGGAAGGGTAAAGAGAAAGGAGGGTCTTTAAATGTATATTACACCAATAGTTATAGTGCTAGGAATAAGATGGACGAGTTGAGATTAGTTGCAAGTAAGGGTAATATTGATGTTTTTGCAATAACTGAGACGTGGTTTAATATGAAAAATCGGGACATGCCTGCCGAATGTCACATTCAGGGTTTTAAATTGTTCCAAGTAGACAGAAGTATCGGGAAGGGGGGTGGGGTGGAACTCTATGTCCGTGATCATTTAAATTGTTGCATAAAAACGGGTATAAAGTCTGAAATAATACATACAAAGTCTGTCTGGATAGAATTTTCAGAGGGGTGTAAAAAATTGATTTTAGGCGTGATATATAGTCCTCTAAACTTAGATAGGGAACAAGGGAGACTACTTTGAGAGGAAATTGTTAATGCCAAAAGGCACGATAACGTAGTAATTCTAGGGGGCTTTAATTTTAGTCAAATTTATTGGAATTTCTTGAGAGGTAATTTAGATTTTCGCTTAGCAGATTACAATGGGCTTAGAGAACACTTATCATCTGTGGACTGGGGTAACGAAGAGAGCTATCAATATGACAGTTTTCTGAACACTTTACAGGCTGCCCAAAGAACATTTATCCCATATAAAGAAATTAGATCAAGTAGAAATGACCCAAAATGGATTAGTAATAGGCTCAAATATCTTTTAGGGCAGAAGAAAGGAATTTATAGGCGTATAAGAGTTGAGGGTCATCTTATAAATCAGTATACTGACATTAAGAGGGACGTTAAAAAGGGGATAAGAAAAGCTAAACGGGACTATGAAATTACAGTTGCTAGGGATTCGAAAACTAACCCAAAAAGTTTCTTCCAGGTTTATAGAACAAAAGTTAGAGATAAGATAGGTCCCCTTAAAAATAACTCGGGGCATCTTACTGACAAGAAGAATGATATGTGTTCTATTTTTAATAATTATTTTCTCTCGGTTTTCACACAGGAAGACACTAATAATATCCCAGTAATTAATTTTTATAGTGGCTCTGAAGATGATAAATTATGTAATATCACAGTCACTAGCGAAATAGTTATGAAACAAGTAGACCGACTGAAACAAAATAAATTGCCGGATCCTGATGAACTTTTTGCAAGGGTTCTTAAGGAATGCAAAATGGAACTCTGTGAACCATTAACTAACATTTTTAATTTATCTCTTCAAACAGGTGTAGTGTCTGATATGTGGAAGATGGCTAATGCAATTCCTATTTTTAAAGCAGGGGATAAGTCACTACCTTCAAATTACCGCCCAATAAGCCTGACCTCAATTGTAGGCAAATTACTAGAGACAATTATAGTTGATTTTATAAGAAGCCATCTGGATAAACATAATTTGATTAATGATACCCAGCATGGATTCACAAGGGGCCGTTCCTGCCTAATTAATTTATTAACTTTCTTCGGTAAAGCGTTTGAGGATGTTGATCATGATAAAGAATTCGATATTGTTTATTTAGACTTTAGTAAGGCTTTTGATAGAGTACCGCACCAGAGACTGTTAAAGAAAGTGGCAGCTCATGGAATTGGGGGAAAAATGCTGTCATGGATCGAGTCATGGCTCACCAATAGGAAGCAGAGAGTGTGCTTAAATGGGGTTAAATCCGAGTGGGGATCTGTAACAAGTGGCGTTCCACAGGGATCAGTCTTAGGTCCGTTGTTGTTTATAATATATATCAATGACCTTGTTGGGGGAATTACTAGTGATATGAGCAAATTCGCCGATGACACGAAGATAGGTAGGATAATTGATTCAAACGTAGATGTCAGGGAACTTCAGGAGAATTTAGACAAACTCAATTCCTGGTCAGAAAAGTGGCAGATGCAGTTCAATGTAGATAAATGCAAGGTTCTGAAGCTCGGGAGTGTCCATAACTCAAGCACTAATAAGTTAAATAACGTAGAACTTAGCCATACAGATTGCAAAAAGAACTTGGAAGTTGCTGCTTACCATAACCCCCAAGTCCTTTTCGCAATCTGTATGCCTAAGGGTACGTAACATGGCAAACAGATTACTGGGATTTATATCAAGAAGTGTAAGCAACAGAAGTCCAGAGGTTATATTACAGCTTTATACATCATTAGTAAGGCCTCACCTAGATTACGCAGTTCTGGTCTCCATATTTCAGAATGGATATAAATTCGTTAGAAAATATTCAGAGTAGAATGACTACATTAATACATAGCATTAGAGGTCTTCCGTATGAAGAAAGATTGAAAACCCTTAAATTACATTCAGTTGTAAGACGAGGAATGAGGGGAGACATGATCGAGGTATACAAGTGAAAAATGGGTATTAACAAAGGGGATATAAATAAGGTCTTGATGATATCTCTCCAAGAGAGAACCCGCAATAATGGATTCAAGTTAGATAAGTTTAGATTTAGAAAGGATATAGGAAAGTATTGGTTTGGAAATAGGGTAGGTTCAAATTTAGGTTGGATAAATTCATGAGTGAGAGGGGTTGGATTTGTGTGGGACTTGCATATGAGTAAATAGAATTATCAAAGCTTATTTCTTGGGTAGAATTGAAAATTAGGTTGAACAAATATTCTGTTAGTGGGATGGATTGTGAAGGACTTGCCTAGTATGGGCCAACTGTCCTGCTGCAGTGTTCCTCCTTTTTTATGTTAACAAAACACAGATACTATAGACAGTGAGAGGTCATTACCTGGATCTCTGGGTAACAACCAATCAAATAGAGGGACCAGTTTATAGCAGCAGCGGTAGTGTCGTGACCCTCGAACATAAATGTATCAACTTCCTCACGGATGTCCTCATCAGAGAGAGCGGTTTTCTGATCTGAGTACTCCAGTAAGAGGTCCAAAAATGCCAAGCGCTTCTTCTTTCCTGAATTTGAGAGCACCAATACTGCTTGTCAGAAGGTAAAGTATGTGTACCTTAAACAACAATATCCACATCTTATTTAAGAAGAGCTTCCTTTAATTTTAATGTTAGTCTTAATTCACAAATGTTTTCCTACAGGAAAGAGCTTTATCTACAAGTAAAGAGATATACATACTGCGTCTCATTATTATTCAAGTTTCCCAATACAATATAAATATGATAGAGATTATTATATAGCTACTTAAAAAACATTATACTATTTTATGATCACATCCTCTTGTCCAGTCATACTATTAATTTTGACGAGCCAGCCATCCCAACACTGAACAGTCTTCTCCAAACAAAACGTCTGGCAACCTTACTTTACGTTGCTATTTCACTTTATCATCAAATTTCTAAATACAGTATATTTCATCTTATTTATCTTATTATATATATATATATATATATATATATATATATATATATATATATATATATATATATATATATATATATATATATATATATATATATATTATTGTGACCACGAACGAGTGGTATTGATCAATAACTACACTGCACTAGCCAAGGGTCGAACCCATGATGCTTTGGCAAAATATATATATATATATATATATATATATATATATATATATATATATATATATATACAGTGGTACCCCGGTTTACGATATTTTTCATTCCAGAATGCTGTTCAAGTGCCATTACCAAACGAATTTATCTCCTTAAGAAATGTTGTAAAATAGACTAGTCCTTTTAGACCCCCAAAATTACACTTACAAAAGCATTTAAAAAAATAAACTTACATAAAAGGGTGAGTTTGGGGACCATCGTAAACCGGGGTACCACTGTATATATATATATATATGCAAAAAGATCACAGTAAACAGGTGATATCAAAATATGCAAGACAACCACTATGAAAAAATAGCGTTGTTACGCTACTGTGAGGTGTGATCTTTGTTAGTATGATGTGACTGTGAGGTGTAGTCTTGCCCGTTTATAAGCCTCCTTGTCATGTTTCCTTTTATAGTTCCTTTATAATGTGAGTAGTCACGAAAGCGCTTGGAATTCCTCTATTTTTTATAGTGGTTGTCTTTCATATATAAATATATATATATATATATATATATATATATATATATATATATATATATATATATATATATATATATATATATATATATATATATATATATATATATATATATATATATATATAAGCTGAGTTTACTGAAATTCCTGTTTTAGGCCCTTGAAGGAAGGTGCCTTGATGCTGATGTAAGGTACTTGCTGGGAATGGGAATGACTCTACATTTACTTATATCAAAGGCGCTGTACGTTCAGGTTGAGTTGTTATCCCATGAATGGAATAAATAATAATAATAATTTTCGCTGCTTTTAAGGATTAACCCTTTACTGGTGGAGCACAAGTGACATGCAGCCTCATTGACCCCTTGTAGTCAATATGTTAAATTTGTTTATAATCGAATTAAAACAACCAGACAGCCAACGTACCAATTACTTCTTCGTCCTCGGATGCTCCATCCTTCTTCTGCTTCTCCTCCAGGTAGTCTCTACGCCTGCTTCTGATAGTGTCATAAGAGAAGTTATGCAGGATTTTGAGGCAGGCATCCTGCTCCTTGGCGTACCCAGAGAGCCTAAAGAGGATGTTAGGCTGCAGCCAAGGGCGGGCCTGGCGCAGCTGAACCAGTGCTCCAATCCTAAGGGACAGTATGAATGTGAAATTTGAATATCACCAAGTGAAAGAAACAAATTATATAAGGAATACTGAGACCATATTCTCGTCCTTTAAATCGCAACGACAGCAGTTTGAATCCCGTTTCTTCTGACACGAATTATGTATATTTACATATCATTAATTCCAATTAATTTAAAATTTATCACTCTTTACTTCAGAAAAAAAGAAAAGAAGTAAACTCATCATTATTTAATAAAGAATGAGTAGGAATATTTTGCCTACATAAATTATTCACATATCTAAATAAATCCACTTCAGTTAGTTAGTTTAATATCTTTATTATGCACCCCATAGCCATCCTGTGGGCGGTAGTCAAAAGATTACAGAGGTACATAATGGGTCCAGGGACTGTACCTCAACATTACAGAGGTACATAATGGGTCCAGGGACTGTACCTCAACATTACAGAGGTACATAATGGGTTCAGGGACTGTACCTCAACATTACAGAGGTACGTAATGGGTCCAGGGACTGTACCTCAACATTACAGAGGTACATAATGGGTTCAGGGACTGGGCCGCAAAGTTTTAAAGGCTGAACAAGTTACAAAGGTAATGAACCCTCTAAACGTCTACATCTTGTCACAATCATGAACAAGTTACAAAGGTAATGAACCATTCACACGTTTATACCTGGTCAAAGTTGCAATGAGTTATTAATGCAAATATTAATTAGGTCACACACATACAAAGTGGTAATGCTTTATTTACAGTAAGCAAAATTAGGGAATTTTTCCAGAATTGTTTGTAATATATCACTCTGGATAAAATCCACTTCAGATAAACGTTTTTTCATCAAATTATTATAGTATCAATAAGTCGTCGTAAATCAACACAAACTCAAATTTTGTTACTGCATGACAGAGGTAGCGATAAATTATACACTGATTTTCACGAATGCACTTCAATAAAAAAAAAAACATTCAATAAAATTAAAACAGGTTGAAATTATTCTAACCTGAATGTAATTCTATATAACATTAATTTAAACAAATTAACAAGTAAATAAATATTTTGGTATTTTCTAAGATGGTATTTATTATAAAGTAAAAGTCTAAAAAAAGCAAGTCATTCAATAAGATACATTAGATTAATAAATGTTGAACTGCGAGCAAAGATAATAGAAGATAAACTACAAATGGTTTGTTTAAAGTGATGCTTGTGCGGAAATGAGTTCACCAGCAATTAACAAAATACAGTTACTCACCTGTACACTGCCTTGACATAATCTGAGTCGCTGTTATCTTGAGCATTTATGTTACACCCCATAGCAGTCTCTGTAAGATAAAAAAAAACGAGTAACAGTCAAAGACAGTATAGTAATTTGTGCCCTCGTGTACCCGAGGTTACACGAGGGCAAACAGATTAGCCCTTTCTACCCTGAAAGAGGTTTGCAACATTTGTCTCCCGAGGCTGTACACTCTTTCCGCTCATCTTTGCCCTTCACATGTGCATGTGCTGGGGTTCAACTCTAATAGCTACTTGCTTACTACTCCTTTTTGTATTCTCCTCATTAGTTTCACATCATCTGCGAAGAGAGACACCCCTGACTCGATTTCCTGTCAGGTCGTTTATACACAAGACGTACTAGACCAAGTACTGACCTTGATGGAACCCCACTCGTCACACTCGCCCATTTATGTAGGTATGCACTTTTTATTTTTATAACTAACACATCGGCCGTTTCCCACCAAGGCAGGGTGGCCCGAAAAAGAAAAACTTTCATCATCATTCACTCCATCACTGTCTTGCCAGAGGCATGCTAACACTACAGTTATAAAATTGCAACATTAACACCCCTCTTTCCCATCTCCAGGGATCAAGTTCGGCGTGCCGGTTTCCCTGAATCCCATCAAAAATGTTGCCTTGCTTACACTCCAACAGCATGTCAAGTCCTAAAAAAACATTTTGTCTCCATTCACTCCTATCTAACACGCTCACGCACGCTTGCTGGAAGTCCAAGCCCCTCGCACACAAAATCTCCTTTACCCCCTCCCTCCAACCTTTCCTAGGCAGACCCCTAACCCGCCTTCACTCCACTACAGATTTATACACTCTCAAAGTCATTCTATTTCGTTCCATCCTCTCTATATGTCCAAACCATCTCAATAACCCCTCAGCCCTCTGGATAATAGTTTTGGTAATCCCACACCTCCTCCTAATTTCCAAACTACGGATTTTCTGCATTATATTCACAACACACACAGTGCCTTCAGACATGACATCTCCACTACCTCCAGCCTTCTCCTTGTTGCAGCAATCACAACCCATGCCTCACACCCATACAAGAAAGTTAGTATAACTATACTCTTATACATTCCCCTCTTTGCTTTCTTGGATAAAGTTTTTTTGTCTCCACAGACTCCTCAGTGCACCACTCACCTGTTTTCCCTCGTCAATTCTATGATTCACCTCATCCTTCATAGACCCATCTGCTGACACGTCCACTCCCAAATATCTGAACGCATTCTCCTCCTCCATACTCTCTCCCTCCAATCTGATATTTAATCTTCCGTTACCTAATTTTCTTGTTATCCTCATCACCTTACTCTTTGCTATATTCACCTTTAATTTCCTTGTTTTATATACCCTACCAATCTCATCAACCAACCTCTGCAACGTCTCTACAGAATCTCCCAAAAGCAGTGTCATCAGCAAAGAGCAACTGTGACAACTCCCACTTTGTGTTAGATTCTTTATGTTTTAGCCCCACACCTCTTGCCAACACCCGAACATTCACTTCTCTTACAACTCCATCTATAAATATATTGAACAACCACGGTGACATCCCACATCCCTGTCTAAGGCCTACTCTTACTGGGAAATAATCTCCCTCTCGCCTACATACTATAACCTGAGCCTCATTATCCTCGTAAAAACTTTTCACCACTTTCAATAACCTACCTCCTATTCCATACATTTGCAACATCTGCCACATTGCCCCCCTATCCACCATTTCATATGCCTTTTCCAAATCCATAAATGCCACAGATACCTTTTTACCCTTATCTAAATAGTGTTCACCTATATGTTTCACTGCAAACACTTAGTCTACACACCCCCTACGCTTCCTAAATCCTCCTTGTTCATCTGCTGTCCTGCTCTCCGTCTTATTCTCAATTCTTTCAATAACAACTCTACCATACACTTTACCAGGTATACTCAACAGATTTATTCCCCTATAATTTTTACACTCTTTTGTCCCCTTTGCCTTTATACAAAGGAACTATGCATGCTCTCTGTCATTCCCTAGGTACCTTACCCTCTTCCATACATTTATTAAATAAAAACACTAACCACTCCAAAACTATATCCCCACCTGCTTTTAACATTTCTATCTTAATCCCATCAATCCCAGCTGCTTTACCCCCTTTCATTCTACTCATTGCCTCACGAACTTACCCCACACTCACAACTGTTTCTTCCTCACTCCTATAAGATGTTATTCCTCCTTGCCCTATACACGAAATCACAGCTTCCCTATCTTCATCAACATTTAACAATTCCTCAAAATATTCCCTCCATCTTCCCGATACCTCTAACTCTCCATTTAATAACTCTCCTCTCCTATTTTTAACTATCAAATCCATTCTTTCCCTAGGCTTTCTCAACTTATTAATCTCACTCCAAAACTTTTTTCTTATTTTCAACCAAATTTGTTGATAATATCTCACCCACTCTCTCATTTTCTCTCTTTTTACATGGCTTCACCACTCTCTTAACCTCTCTTTTTCTCTCCATATACTCCTCCCTCCTTACATCACTTCTACTTTGTAAAAACCTCTCATATGCTAACTTTTTCTCTCTTTCTACTCTCTTTACGTCATCATTCCACCAGTCGCTCTTCTTCCCTCCCGCACCCACTTTCCTGTAACCACAAACTTCTGCTGAAGACTCTAACACTAGGTATGTATTTATGTATGTATGTATGTATGTATGTATGTATGTATGTATGTATGTATGTATGTATGTATGTATGTATGTATGTATGTATGTATGTATGTATGTATGTATGTATATGTTTCCACATATGTATGCACATTCAGTTCCCGAAGAAAACAATTTAAGTAATATTACTGTCACAAGGAAAATAGTTATCAAACGGGTAGATAAACTGAAGCAAAATAAATCCCCAGGCCCCGATGAATTATTTTCAAGGGTACTTAAGGAATGCAAGTTGGAACTTGGTCAGCCATTAACGAGTGTGTTTAATGCGTCCATCCAAACTGGTGTTGTGCCAGAGATGTGGAAGATGGCTAATGTAATTCCTATATTTAAATCAGGAAATAAGTCCATTCCATCAAATTACCATCCAATACGCCTGATGCTTATAGTAAGCAAAGTATTAGAATCAATTATAGCTGATATTATTAGAAGTCCCCTTGAAGAACATAATTTGATTAATAATGAATCTCAGCATAGATTCACGAGAGGTCGTTCCTGCCTGACAAATTTACTGACGTTTTTCAATAAAACATTTGAGGCAGTAGACAGTGATAAAGAATATGATGTTGTTTATTTGGATATCAGTAAGGCCTTCGATAGAGTACCTCACAAAAGACTCTTAAGAAAAGTGGCAGCTCATGGTACAGGAGGTAAACTTCTAGCATGGGCAGAAGCATGGCTTACCATGAGAAAGCAGAGAGTTTCCATTAATGTGGTCAAATCATAGTGGGGATTGGTCACTAGTGGCGTTCCACAAGGATCGGTTTTAGGCCTATTGTTGTTCATAATTCACATTAATGATCTTGATAATGGAATTACAAGTGACATGAGCAAATTTGCTGATGATACAAAAACAGGCCGAATGACTGAATCAGAAGAGGATACCAATAAACTCCAGGAAGATATGGACAAATTAATATCTTGGTCTGAAAAGTAGCAGATGAAGTTCAATGTGGACAAGTGTAAGGTCCTAGTCCTGGGGAATGAAAATAGCCCTCGAAGTTATAAACTATGTTGTTATCACGGGCAACAGCTTGTCTGGAGCGTTGACTCCATAGTACACTAGGGTAGCCGCAGTCTTCTCTGGGTCTTCTTCGGGAAGGGGACGTCAGTGCTAGTTGCCTGCTGAGTGTCTCAGTGACTTGGTACTCCAGGAGATAGTGTGTTAGGGGGCACTAGACAACGTGCTGGCAGTACTGGCACATCTCTACCTTGTCGACCATCATCTTGGCTGTGGGAAAGCCCAAACGAAGTCGATGGATGGCGGTACACTGTTCTCTGGACCAGCTTCTATCATATGGACGGGGTACTGCCTGACTCGCTGCTCGGTACCACTGTTGAGATTGTGTATCACCAATGACCTCCCCCATAAGTATCATTGCTCTGGCGGCCACCAGTTTGGTCTGGACGGTAATCCCAACATGTGGATCTGTGGCTGCCTTGGTCTCATCATCTGCCGCCTCATTTCCCAGGATGCCAGCATGGCTGGGGATCCAGTGAACATTGTGAACATTGTCCTGTGGTTACAGCATATGGTCGGAGTGGTGGCTTATATACTATAGTCAGGCGAGTCGAAGCAGGAGGAGGGGGAAGTCACAATGGAACCATCCACTAGTGTAAGTAGGTCTTCGACCAAAGGTTGGACAAGTGTTGAAGAATTCCTTTTCACAAGCAGATCTACCTGGGTGAATAGTACCTGAGTTGAAGATTGAGACACTTATGCAACATATGGGAATCTTTATTAAGGAAACGTTTTGCCACACAGTGGCTTCTTCAGTCCAATACAAAGCAGAGAGTAAGGGGTAAGGAGAGGAGGAGTTTGATACCTCAAACTCCTCCTCTCCTTACCCCTTACTCCGGCATATGGCCGGAGAAGTGGCTTATATACTTTAGACAGGAGAGTCGAAGCAGGAGGCAGGATCACAGTGGAATCGTCCACTAGTGTAAGTAGGTCTTCGTCCAAAGGTTGGACAAGTATTGAAAGATATGTTTGTGACTTGATATTTCTGTATTCAGTAGTGACCTGTACTTAGCTCAGTTGTGACATGTACTTAGCTCAGTGGTGACCTGTATTTAGTTCAGTGGTGACCTGTACTTAGCTCAGTGGTGACATGTACTTAGCTCAGTGGTGACCTGTACTTAACTCAGTGGTGACCTGTACTTAGATCAGTGGTGACATGTACTTAGCTCAGTGGTGACCTGTATTCAGCTCGGTGGTGACATGTACTTAGCTCAGTGGTGACCTGTACTTAGCTCAGTGGTGACATGCACTTAGCTCAGTGGTGACATGTACTTAGCTCAGTGGTGACATGTACTTAGCTCAGTGGTGACCTGTACTTAACTCAGTGGTGACCTGTACTTAGATCAGTGGTAACATGTACTTAGCTCAGTGGTGACCTGTATATAGCTCGGTGGTGACCTGTACTTAGCTCAGTGGTGACATGTACTTAGCTCAGTGGTGACATGTACTTAGCTCAGTGGTGACATGTACTTAGCTCAGTGATCTGTACTTAATTCAGTGACCTGTACTTAGCTCAGTGAGGACGTGTCTCTGCGGACTGAACCAAGATGCCCTACATTGAGCAACTTTACCAGCAGCTTAAGGAGGAATTGAGGGTAGCGAAGCTTGAGATACGGCGATTGACGGAGGAAAACAAGGGGATTCGTAGTAGTCCTCCTGTTGTGAGTCCTCAGGTCAAGAAGGGAACCTGGGCAGTGACCGGACAGCATGGATCGAAGTTGAAGATCAAGAGGTCCTCTTGATCTTCAACTTCGATCTGTTTGTGACTCGATAAAGCCCACTGCGTGGGCGAAACGTTGTCAATAAAGGATTACATTATACTGTTTATGTGTTTATCTTTCCATTAATACTATCGACAATATATTAGGTGAAATGACACAAGTGCAACTAATGTAACATTTTTATTGTGGCAACGTTTCGGTCTCCAGGAGCACAATGGCTTGACAGAGCTCATGGGGAGTGAAACGTTGCTACACTAAAAATGTTACATTAGTTGCACTTGTGTTCTTTTACCTAACATATTGTTTAGGACTGATGAAGCCACTGTGTGGCGAAACGTTTCCTCAATAAAGATACCCAAGTGTTGCACACGTATCTAATTCATCAACTTGTCGGTTCTCTGAATCATTTATCTACATTCTCCTGACGTTACAATATCTAAGAACCAGTCCAGACGCAGGATGGTGTGGTTCCTCGTACAAGAGTTCATGCGTGCAGTGAAACCCACCAAGGTTTACTGTTTTAGCATACCCCCTGTTTTTTCTTCCCTCCCAGGTAGGAAGATTATTTTGTCCATATATATATATATGTTTGGCATTTCGTGCTAATGCCGTGTTCCTGCGAGAGAGAGAGAGAGAGAGAGAAGAGAGTTTTATTTAGTCACTTGACACAGTTGGGACGACCGACGGTAGTGTGCCGGAGCTACGTAGGTCCTGTTAGGTTTTATATTTCACATCAGGCCGCCCTTCATATTTCGCCCCATGCCACTAGGATGGTACTGACGTGTGTGGGGAATTAAGGCAGTGTGTCTGGGGCACAGCTAAGTCGGGTTAGTAGTCCCTTGTTTCAGTCGTAAATTCAGTCTGAAGCCTGCCGCTTCACTTCAGGGTAACTCAGTCAATGTGCACAAACCTTCATTCCTCACAGCAGGCAGTGTGATTTGTGAGAGGCAGCTGTTATGGCAATCTCTAGTCGTGGGGTGCCACCTCTTACACATGTACACCTGAATGCATTGACAATACTCATGTGGCAGTGTTGAGGCGGGAGATACCTGAGAAATGCCTCTTAAGTCACGCAACTGCCTGGTTCAGCTAATGAGACCCTTGCTTGCGGTGATTGTGGTGTGCACGACTGTGTTCACTGCGCAAAGTTCGTGTTGGGGTAGTCACCCGTCTCGCTACTGAAATGTGACTGACTCGCCCTCGACCCAGCGGGCACTCAAACTGGCGGGCTGAGGGTTCTTACGGCTTAATTAATGTATAGGACGTATAATACTACAGTAAGCTAACTACTATCTCTAACTTAGCTTAAATATATGTATTAATATTGGTAGAATAACCGACAATATGTTAAGTAAAAGGACACAAATGCCTCAATGAACACATTAATGCACGTAGGAACGATAACCTGAACAACGCCTGCGTACAACACCGAAATTCCACCAATCATCTCATGAAATTCAAAGACGCCCGACTAGTAATCAAAGAAACTAATTTCCGTAGACGCAAGTGCCTTGAATCAGCACTTATCGTTGTTTCTAACACAATTAAACAAAACAAAGGCAGCTTCACCATCTCTGAAGTCTTAGCAAGAATCCTCCTGAAAACAGTGAACCCTACCATCACATAGTCTCTCCTGCACATCGCAGATGTGGAACACTGCAAGAGGCCTTCTCTATTCCAACCTCCAACAGTAATATCTGTCTAACCTATTTTTATACTACCCAAGTAATTGCTTTTATCACCTTTTACTCATGTGCAAGTTGATTGTTCTACCTTATTGTATTACTACTACTACTACAACTTATATCACTACTATTTCTACCACCACTAGTATTACACCTCACTCTGAGCCTCTGTGTCCATGTATTGTTTGTAACGGCTTGACAAAGCTCCTGGAGAGCGAAACGTTGTCACATTAAAATGTCACATTAGTTGCATTTGTGTCCTTTTACTTAAAAATATGTAGTAGTAATGTAGTAATTATAGTGTATAATTAGCCTAGGAGTTACTAGGCTACTTCTTAGTAATTAAGTATATACAGAATTGACACCTCTCTAGGCGTCGTCCCCCCCTTCCCAACATTCCTCCACCTGGGGGGTGGACATAACGGTTCTGGAAAAAACTTATATTTTCCACACCGTCTGTCGGCGGGCATAGGCCTACCTTCAGTTTACCCCACAGCACCCTGGGTTCTCACTTACCTATTAGACAGTCTACAGTCAACAAAAGCCTTCTCTGTCTCCTTCGCCAGGCGGGGCCGGCGAAGGAGAGAACCCAAGAAGAAGTATTATTACCGCCCACCAGACAGACTAAACTTACCATTATAAGGGCTCTTGATGTAAGGAGAGGGACTCTTGATATAAGATGAGAGTCTTGCATCAAGACTCCAAGATGGGGGCTCTTGATGCAAGGTGAGGGACTCCTGATGTAAGATAAGGGGCTTCTGATGCAAGGTGAGGCTCTTGATACAAGTTGATGGGCTCTTAATGCACGATAAGAGGCTATTAATACAAGATGAGGATTTTGATGCAAGGTGAGAAGCTTCTGATGCAGGGCGAAGGCTCTTGATACAATATGATGGGCTCTTGACGCAAGATAAGGGGTTCGATAAAAGCTGAGGTTCTTTTGATGCAAGGTGTTCCGATGCAAGGAATTGGAATTGTGCTCATTATCGTTGAATTGAACCTGACTGTTACTCATTCTTCAGCGCTGTCTGACCCCTCCTGGTTTCGTGCATTCCCACAATAATAATAATAATAATAATAATAATAATAATAATAATAATAATAATAAGAATAATAATAATAATAAGAATAATAATAATAATAATAATAAGAATAATAATAATAATAATGTCCTTTTCACAATAAACGCCAATGGATTTCGATGCTAATTGCAAGTACTGCCATTATTTTCACGTAAGATTAGATATAGATAAAGAGCTTACCGCAGATAACATCAAGAGTACAGAGCGTAACAAAAGGGAAGATATCAAAAGGCTTGCCATCTGCCTTCTGCTCTAACTTCTGTACCATCTTTTTACTCTGGTTGTTGAACACATCTACAAAATCCTCCAGAATCTTGAAGTGGAAGGCGGGGGTCAGCAGCTTGCGGCGAGAGCGCCACTTGTTTCCTTAGGTAAAGATAACGAGGAATATTAGCAAAATATAACTAGAAATCTATTTAGTTTATTGAATCTCATTATGCCACTTTTTTTTTATTTTGCCGCAGAAGCGGCTAATTGATTGTGCACCTCCACATCCATCCTGTGGATGGTAGCGGAAGAGCAAATGGATGGATATACAAAAGGCCTATGACCTAAAAGAATTAAAAGGAGTATTTCTTTCGATTTATATCTACTTTTTGCAGTGCACCGGCTTGCTAGTTTTAAAACTGGTTAGGCATAAGTTTGAATCCCACCCGTTCCATGAGTTGAATTAGCAAAATATTTAAATCAGATGGCACTTCTGCTTACATTTACAATACATTTATCTTTTTCTCTCCGGTGCTTCTTAATAATGATTGTTCCTGTAATATATCTTTTTTTTTTTTTAAATCCACTAGGCCTGCTTTATCCAGACGTAAATGGACATCACAACTACAATTAAATTTGAGTTGTAATGTCCATTAAAAATGCGGCTTTTGCAAACCACATATATGAGAAAACACAAGAGCAAGTACATGAGTAAATACAATATATAAATAAGTGCAAGAGTAAACAAATGGTTAAATATATTAGTAAAACAATGAGCACATAGAGAGGCAAGAACATACTGACCTGTAGCAGTGAGAAGACCAGTGCCAAGCCAGGGGTGGAGGAAGTTGTAATCACGACTTTTATCCAGGTGTTTCTGGCTACTCAGTACCACCTGCGTACAGAGTCTAGTTATAGGCAAGTTACTTTGATGTCAGTTATTTATCTTATTTTATTTTAGCAATACTGTGCTTGATCTCTTTTACTTATGAATCATGATATTGTTGTAATAGGGAGTAACCAAATGAATATTTACAAAAATCAAATATAATCTTCGCATATGTGTATATATATATATATATATATATATATATATATATATATATATATATATATATATATATATATATATATATATATATATATATATATGGGAGAAAAGTGGGAGAAACATGCAGAGAGGGTGTAGTAGGTAAGTTTGGGGTGCCAGGTGTAAATGATAATGGGAGCCCTTTGATTGAACTTTGTATAGAAAGGGGTTTAGTTATAGGTAATACATATTTTAAGAAAAAGAGGATAAATAAGTATACAAGATATGATGTAGGGCGTAATGACAGTAGTTTGTTGGACTATGTATTGGTAGATAAAAGACTGTTGAGTAGACTTCAGGATGTACATGTTTATAGGGGGGCTACAGATATATCAGATCACTTTTTAGTTATAGCTACAGTGGAGTAAAAGGTAGATGGGATACAAGGAAAATAGAATCAGTAAGTAAAAGAGAGTGAAGGTTTATAAACTAAAGAGGAGGCAGTTAGGGTAAGATATAAACAACTATTGGAGGATAGATGGGCTAGTGAGAGTGTAGGCAATGGGGTCGAAAATGTATGGGGTAGATTTAAAAATGTAGTGTTAGAGTGTTCAGCAGAAGTTTGTGGTTACAGGCGAGTGGGTGCGGGAGGAAGAGGAGCGATTGGTGGAATGATGATGTAAAGAGAGTAGTAGGAGAAAAAGTTAGCATATGAGAGGTTTTTACAAAGTAGAAGTGATGCAAGGAGGGAAGAGTATATGGAGAGAAAAGAGAGGTTAAAAGAGTGGTGAAGCAATGTAAAAGAGAGCAGATGAGAGAGTGGGTGAGATGTTATCAGCAAATTTTGTTGAAAATAAGAAAAAGTTTTGGAATGAGATTAATAAGTTGAGGAAGCCTAGAGAACAAATGGATTTGACAGTTAAAAATAGGAGAGAGAGTTATTAAATGGAGAGTTAGAGGTATCAGGAAGATGGAGAGAATATTTTGAGGATTTGTTAAATGTTGATGAAGACAGGGAAGCTGTGATTTCGTGTGTAGGGCAAGGAGGAATAACATCTTGTAGGAGTGTGGAAGAGCCAGTTGTGGGTGTAGGGAAGTTCGTGAGGCAGTGGGTAGAATGAAAGGGGGTAAGGCAGCTGGGATTGATGGGATAAAGATAGAAATGTTAAAAGCAGGTGGGGATATAATTTTGGAGTGGTTGGTGCTATTATTTAATAAATGTATGGAAGAGGGTAAGGTACCTAGGGATTGGCAGAGAGCGTGTATTGTTCCTTTGTATAAAGGCAAAGGGGACAAAAGAGAGTGCAAAAATTATAGGGGAATAAGTCTGTTGAGGTACCTGGTAAAGTGTATGGTAGAGTTATTATTGAAAGAATTAAGAGTAAAACAGAAAGCAGGATAGCAGATGAACAAGGGGCTTTAGGAAAGGTAGGGGGTGTGTAGACCAAGTGTTTACAGTGAAACATATAGGTGAACAGTATTTGGATAAGGGTAAAGATGTTTTGTGGCATTTATGGATTTGGAAAAGGCGTATGATAGGGTAGATAGGGGGCAATGTGGCAGATGTTGCAGGTGTATGGAATAGGAGGAAGGTTACTGAAAGCAGTGAAGAGTTTTTATGAGGATAGTGAGGCTCAGGTTAGAGTGTGTAGGAGGGAAGGGGACTATTTCCCAGTAAAAGTGGGCCTTAGACAAGGATGTGTGATGTCACCGTGGTTGTTCAATATATTTATAGATGGGGTTGTAAGAGAAGTGAATGCGAGGGTCTTGGCAAGAGGTGTTGGGCTAAAAGATAAAGAAGCAAATACAAAGTGGGAGTTGTCACAGTTGCTTTTTGCTGATGACACTGTGCTTTTGGGAGATTCTGAAGAGAAGCTGCAGAGGTTGGTGGATGAATTTGGTAGGGTGTGTAAAAGAAGAAAATTGAAAGTGAATATAGGAAAGAGTAAGGTGATGAGGATAACAAAAAGAATAGGTGACGAAAGATTGGATATCAGATTGGAGGGGGAGAGTATGGAGGAGGTGAATGTATTCAGATATTTGGGAGTGGACATGTCGGCGGATGGGTCTATGAAGGATGAGGTGAATCATAGAATTGATGAGGGAAAAGGGTGAGTGGAGCACTTCGGAGTCTGTGGAGACAAAGAACCTTGTCCATGGAAGTAAAGAGGGAATGTATGAGAGTATAGTTATACCAACGCTCTTATATGGGTGTGAAGCATGGGTGATGAATGTTGCAACGAGGAGAAGGCTGGAGGCAGTGGAGATGTCATGTCTGAGGTCAATGTGTGGTGTGAATATAATGCAGAGAATTCGGAGTTTGGAAATTAGGAGGAGGTGCGGATTACCAAAACGATTGTCCAGAGAGCTGAGGAGGGGTTGTTGAGGTGGTTTGGACATGTAGAGAGAATGGAACGAGACAGAGTGACTTCGAGAGTGTATAAATCTGTAGTGGAGGGAAGGCGGGGTAGGGGTCGGCCTAGGAAAGGTTGGAGGGAGGGTAAAGGAAGTTTTGTGTGCGAGGGCTTGGATTTCCAGCAAGCATGTGTGAGCGTATTTGATAGGAGTGAATGGAGGCATATGGTTTTTAATACTTGACGTGCTGTTGGAGTGTGAGCAAAGTAACATTTATGAAGGGATTCAGGAAACCGGCAGGCCGGACTTGAGTTCTGGAGATGGAAGTACAGTGCCGGCACTCTGAAGGAGGGTGTAAATGTTGCAGTTTTATAACTGTAGTGTAAAGCACCCTTCTGGCAAGACAGTGATGGAGTGAATGATGATGAAAGTTTTTCTTTTTCGGGCCACCCTGCCTTGGTGGGAATCGGCCGATGTGTTAATAAAATAAAAAATAAATATATATATATATATATATATATATATATATATATATATATATATATATATATATATATGTCGTGCCGATTAGGTAAAACTGGTCAATTAGCAAGAACTCATTTAAAATTAAGTCCTTTCTAAAAAATTCTCTTATACTTTTAAAGATATATTTTTTTTCATTTATGTTAATGTAAAAATTTATAATTTTGAAACAAGAGAAACTTTGAAAACCTACCTAACCTTATTACAACAAGCGCAATTTAAATTAGCCTAACCCTACTAAATATATTTTAGATACGTTAACAATAATTTAATAATAAACAAACACAATGAAATGTATTTTTTTCGTTAGGTTCAGAATGATTGTGGCGAAATTATTGCATACACAAATTTTCACTTGTCTTATATAGCAAGAAGAGCGTTGCTATTTTAGCCAAAATCGCAAGTTTTACCTAATCGGCACGACATATATATATATATATATATATATATATATATATATATATATATATATATATATATATATATATATATATATATATATATATATATATATATATATATATTTTGCAATAAGATCACAGTAAACAGATGATATCACAATATGCAAAATAACCACTATGAAAAATAGAGAAATTCCAAGTGCTTGCAATTTCTCTATTTTTTCATAGTGTATTATTTACATATATATATATATATATATATATATATATATATATATATATATATATATATTATATATATATATATATATATATATATATATATATATATATATAGTATATATATATAATATATATATATATATATATATATATATATATATATATATATATATATATATATATATATATATATATATATATATATATATATACACCTGGATGACAGGTATATCTTGCTACTTTTACTTACACTTAGGTCACAAGACACAGGCATGCTCATGCATATATATATACATACACACATTTAGGGTTTTTCTTCTTTTTGTTGATAGTTCTTGTTCTTCTTCACTCCTCTATACTCCATGGGGAAGTGGAAAAGAATTTTTCCTCCGTAAGCCATGCGTGTCGTATGAAGCGACTAAAATGCCGAGAGCAACGGGCTAGTAACCCCTTCGCCAGTAGAAAATACTAAAAACTGGGATGTTTGAATGTGCGTAGATGTAGTGCGGATGATAAGAAAGAGATAATTGCTAATGTTATGAATGAAAAGAAGTTGGATGTCTTAGATCTAAGCGAAACAAAGCTGAAGGGGGTAGGCGAGTTTCAGTAGGGAGAAATTAATGGGATTAAGTCAGGAGTATCTGAGAGAATAAGAGCTAAGGAAGGGGTAGCAATAATGTTGAAGGATCAGTTATAAAAGGAGAAGAGGGAATATAACTGTATAAATTCAAGGATTATGTGGATTAAAATAAGGATCGGATGCAAAAAGTGGGTCATAATAAGTGTGTATTCACCTGGAGAAGAATGAAGTATATAGGAGAGAATGGAGGAGGTGAATGTATTCTGATATTTGGGAGTGGACGTGTCAGCAGATGGGTCTATGAAAGGTGAGGTGAATCATAGAATTGATGAGGGGGAAAAGGTGAGTGGTGTACTTAGGAATCTGTGGAGACAAAGAACTTTGTCAATGGAAACAAAGAGGGGAATGTATGAGAGTATAGTTATACCAACGCTCTTGTATGGGTGTGAAACATGGGTGGTGAATGTTGCAACAAGGAGAAGGATGGAGGCAGTGGAAATGTCATGTCTGAGGGCAATGTGTGGTGTGAATATAATGCAGGGAATTCGTATTATGGAAATTAGGAGGAGGTCTGAGATTTCCAAAACTTTTATCCAGAGGGCTGAGGAGGGTTTGTTGAGGTGGTTCGGACATGTAGAGAGGATGGAACAAAATAGAATGACTTCGAGAGTGTATAAATCTGTAGTGGAGGGAAGGCGGGGTAGGAAAGGCAGCCTAGAAAAGGTTGGAGGGAGGGAGTGTGTGCGAGGGGCTTTGACTTCCAGCAAGTATGCGTGTGCGTGTTAGATAGGAGTGAATGGAGGCAAATGGTTTTTAGGACTTGATGTGCTGTTGGAGTGTGAGCAGGGCAATGTTTATGAAGGGAGTCAGGGAAACCGGCAGACGGGACTTGAGTCCTGGAGATGGAAAGTACAGTGTCTGCACTCTGAAGGAGGGGTGCTAATGTTGCAGTTTTATAACTGTAGTGTAAGCATGCCTCTGGCAAGACAGTGATGGAGTGAATGATGATGAAAGTTTTTCTTTTTCGGACCACCCTGCCTTGATGGGAAAAGGCCGGTATGTTAATAATAATAAGATATATATATATATATATATATATATATATATATATATATATATATATATATATATATATATATATATATATATATATATATATATATATATATATATATATGTCGTGCCGATTAGGTAAAACCGGTCAATTAGCAAAAACTCATCTAAAATTAAGTCCTTTTTAAAATTTTCTCTTATACGTTTAAAGATATATTTTTTTCATTTATGTTAATGTAAGAATTTATAATTTTGTACCCAGAGAAACTTTGAAAACCTACCTAACCTTATTACAACAAGCGCAATTTAATTTAGCCTAACCCAACTAAATATATTTTAGATACGTTAACATTAATTTAATAATAAACAAACACAATGAAATATATTTTTTTCGTTATGTTCAGAATGATTTTGGCGAAATTATTGCATACACAAATTTTCACTTGTCTTATATGGCAAGGTGAGCGTTGCTATTTAAGCCAAAATCGCAAGTTTTACATAATCGGCACGACATATATATCATTTAACTCCACAGTGGAGTTGAATGATAGCTCTAGGCATTTCATGTTGCAACCAAGACATCGTCTTGAGCTTGCAATATTGCAGAAGTGAGTATGAAGTCCAGGTAGATTTGTTCAGTTAAACAGCTCTAGCTAGAATCATTGTAGCTTGAGTCGTTTCTCTAAAGGAATTTATATGGACTTCTACTGCGCCCCTTGAATGGGACCCAATGTATATAATGTATACTATAGGTATATATTATCTTTCATATAATTTCATATTGCCGATATTTTCATTAATTGATTGATATTATTATTTGACTTATTATATTAGCTATATCTGTTACATTTACTCTTGACTGTGCTCACTGAGACTGGCTGTCCACTCTCTCAAACTGCCTTGCTAACTACCTGCTCGCTTGTTTACCTGCCGTCGTCGCTGGAGTAGCACTGAATAGTCACGTGATCACACCTGAGGTTGGAGCTGCCCTCCCTGCCTCTCTCTAGATCTTCTTGTCCTAGAAGCATCTCTCTTGTCTCTCGTCTCTCTGGCTGTTTGTTCGTGATTTAGACTCTGTTTTCGGTATAGTATGATTTCAAGTGAGAGCCGAAACATACAAGAAGTATCTCTGTGTAACTCTGTCCACAGAGCATTGTTCAGACTTAGTGATTTTTGACGTTTTGTTGAGGTTGTGTGTCGCGGAGACACTCGATTTATCCCAGGTTCGTTGAAGTGCTGTATAACCCTTGTGGTTTAGCGCTTCTTTTGATTATAATAATAATAATCCAAGTTGAAGCTTCTGACCTACTTTGTGGCATCTACGCACTGTCGTAGTCGGGGATTTGGTTATGCTGAACTTAGATTCAGTATTAAGGTAGTTTTATGTCTCTTATGGAGTATCCTCCAGTTGGGTTGTTATTTTGTCTCCTTGTTCCTGACGCTGTGCTGCTGCTTTGTACATTATTACTTTTTGGCGAATGGTTAGTCATGTTGTTCAAGCAAGCTGTTTTGATTGCCTTGATGGTCAAGAAGATAGATTATTTAATGACTTGTAGTTAGTCACTGTTTAAGTTAAAGTCGAGTCTGTCTTGCTGAGACATAACGACCACTTTGAAAACATACACACATTCTCACACACACTTGTATATACTGGTAATAGTTTTATACTTGATATCAACGTGCCAGACGGTACTTATGAGTCGTACTGTTACGAAATGTGCCCGCAGCACTGCTAATATATGTACAATTTAACTTTGCATTACAAGAGAAGTGTAAGAGCTTATATCCTAAATTATATCAAACTTATTTACTTTGATATTGTCCACCTAGACACTTTGTTATTAAAGATCTCAAATTTTATTTTGTTGGTTTAAGTTCAGCCAGTTGGAATCCCAAAGCACTGTTAAAGTGTCTCTTAACTTTATTGGATAACTGGACTAGAATTTATTCTGACAAACTTACAAAACCAGAAACAAGCTAGATGTTCGAGGGGGATCAGTAAGTTGAACTTCTAGTATTCTCTGGAGGTGTCTATAAATTATGGATATCGCATTTTGTAACAAATTCCTACTCATTTTTGCAACATTGCAGGTTCCTGAAGATATGCTGAATGTTCATCGCAACACGAATAGCCTAGAGCTAATACTGTATATATATATATATGTCGTGCCGATTAGGTAAAACTTGCGATTTTGGCTTAAATAGCAACGCTCTTCTTGCCATATAAGACAAGCGAAAATTTGTGTATGCAATAATTTCGCAAAAATCATTCTGAACCTAACGAAAAAAATATATTTCATTGTGTTTGTTTATTATTAAATTAATGTTAACGTATCTAAAATATATTTAGTTGGGTTAGGCTAAATTAAATTGCGCTTGTTGTAATAAGGTTAGGTAGGTTTTCATAGTTTCTCTTGGTACAAAATTATAAATTCTTACATTAACATATATGAAAAAAATATATCTTTAAACGTATAAGAGAAAATTTTAGAAAGGGCTTAATTTTAGATGAGTTCTTGCTAATTGACCAGTTTTACCTAATCGGCATATATATATATATATATATATATATATATATATATATATATATATATATATATATATATATATATATATACATATATATATATATATATATATGTCGTGCCGATTAGGTAAAACTTGCGATTTTGGCTTAAATAGCAACGCTCTGATTGCCATATAAGAGAAGCGAAAATTTGTATATGCAATAATTTCGCAAAAATCATTCTGAACCTAACGAAAAAAATATATTTCATTGTGTTTGTTTATTATTAAATTAATGTTAACGTATCTAAAATATATTTAGTTGGGTTAGGCTAAATTTAATTGCGCTTGTTGTAATAAGGTTAGGTAAGTTTTCAAAGTTTCTCTTGGTACAAAATTATAAATTTTTACATTAACATAAATGAAAAAAATATATCTTTAAACGTATAAGAGAAATTTTTAGAAAGGACTTAATTTTAAATGAGTTCTTGCTAATTGACCAGTTTTACCTAATCGGCACGACATATATATATATATATATATATATATATATATATATATATATATATATATTTTTTTTTTTTTTTTTATTAACACATCGGCCGATTCCCACCAAGGCAGGGTGGCCCGAAAAGAAAAACTTTCATCATCATTCACTCCATCACTGTCTTGCCAGAAGGGTGCTTTACACTACAGTTATAAAACTGCAACATTAACACCCTCCTTCAGAGTGCCGGCACTGTACTTCCCATCTCCAGAACTCAAGTCCGGCCTGCCGGTTTCCTGAATCCCTTCATAAATGTTACTTTGCTCACACTCCAACAGCACGTCAAGTATTAAAAACCATATGCCTCCATTCACTCCTATCAAATACGCTCACACATGCTTGCTGGAAGTCCAAGCCCCTCGCACACAAAACTTCCTTTACCCCTCCCTCCAACCTTTCCTAGGCCGACCCCTACCCCGCCTTCCCTCCACTACAGATTTATACACTCTCGAAGTCACTCTGTCTCGTTCCATTCTCTCTACATGTCCAAACCACCTCAACAACCCTCCTCAGCTCTCTGGAAAATCGTTTTGGTAATCCGCACCTCCTCCTAATTTCCAAACTCGAATTCTCTGCATTATATTCACACCACACATTGACCTCAGACATGACATCTCCACTGCCTCCAGCCTTCTCCTCGTTGCAACATTCATCACCCATGCTTCACACCCATATAAGAGCGTTGGTATAACTATACTCTCATACATTCCCCTCTTTACTTCCATGGACAAGGTTCTTTGTCTCCACAGACTCCGAAGTGCTCCACTCACCCTTTTCCCTCATCAATTCTATGATTCACCTCATCCTTCATAGACCCATCCGCCGACATGTCCACTCCCAAATATCTGAATACATTCACCTCCTCCATACTCTCTCCCTCCAATCTGATATCCAATCTTTCGTCACCTATTCTTTTGTTATCCTCATCACCTTACTCTTTCCTATATTCACTTTCAATTTTCTTCTTTAACACACCCTACCAAATTCATCCACCAACCTCTGCAGCTTCTCTTCAGAATCTCCCAAAGCACAGTGTCATCAGCAAAAAGCAACTGTGACAACTCCCACTTTGTATTTGCTTCTTTATCTTTTAGACCAACACCTTTTGCCAAGACCCTTGCATTCACTTCTCTTACAACCCCATCTATAAATATATTGAACAACCACGGTGACATCACACATCCTTGTCTAAGGCCCACTTTTACTGGGAAATAGTCCCTTCCCTCCTACAC
>WNWK01001226.1:293701-307654 GCA_009830355.1 Cherax destructor | reverse complement strand
GTCCACTGTATTAAGTAAGTTAAGACTCTTGAATAGTGGCGGAGTATGCTGTCTCGAGTTGGAATTTGTTATCAATCGGACTGCTGTTTTTTGTTGGGTTATTGGGGGTCTGAGGTGATTTGCTGTAGTTAAGCCCCATGCACAGACTCCATAGGTGAGATAGGGGTAAATGAGTGAGTGGTACAGAGTAAGGAGAGCTGATTGCAGTACAGTGGTACCCCGTGTTACGATGCTATCATCTTACATTATTTTCGATAACCGATATTTATAAACCTAAAAAATTTGATTGTGATTTACGATGTTTGCTTCGTGTAACGACATTCGTACCGGACGTGTCCGCTTGGCGCCCAGCTGAGCGCGCACTCCAGGGAGCGTCAGTGTGCTATTGTTTACAAGTGAGAGCGACCACCCACCCACACCCACGCATTCATACCAGTATATTGTCATTATTCCACTGTTTTTAGTACTTGCAACTGCTAAATAAGCCACCATGGGCCCCAAGAAAGCTCCTAGTGCCAAGCCTGTGGTAAAGAATGTGCAGGGAGTGAAGCATTCATGCAGGGAGTGTAGCATTTATGCAGGGAGTGTAGCAGGCATGCAGGGAGTGTAGCAGGCATGCAGGGAGTGTAGCAGGCATGCAGGGAGTGTAGCAGGCATGCAGGGAGTGTAGCAGGCATGCAGGGAGTGTAGCAGGGATGCATGGAGTGTAGCAGGGATGCAGGGAGTGTAGCAAGGATGCAGGGAGTGTAGCAGGCATGCAGGGAGTGTAGCAGGCATGCAGGGAGTGTAGCAAAGATGCAGGGAGTGTAGCAGGGATGCAGGGAGTGTAGCAGGGATGCAGGGAGTGTAGCAGGGATGCAGGGAGTGTAGCAAGGATGCAGGGAGTGTAGCAGGCATGCAGGGAGTGTAGCAGGCATGCAGGGAGTGTAGCAGGCATGCAGGGAGTGTAGCAGGCATGCAGGAGTGTAGCAAAGATGCAGGGAGTGTAGCAGGGATGCAGGGAGTGTAGCAGGGATGCAGGGAGTGTAGCAGGCATGCAGGGAGTGTAGCAGGCATGCAGGGAGTGTAGCAGGGATGCAGGGAGTGTAGCAAGGATGCAGGGAGTGTAGCAGGGATGCAGGGAGTGTAGCAAGGATGCAGGGAGTGTAGCAAGGATGCAGGGAGTGTAGCAAGGATGCAGGGAGTGTAGCAAGGATGCAGGGAGTGTAGCAAGGATGCAGGGAGTGTAGCAAGGATGCAGGGAGTGCAGTAGGCATGCAGGGAGTGTAGCAAAGATGCAGGGAGTGTAGCATTCATGCAGGGAGTGTAGCATTCAAAGAAAAAGGCCAGTAACCCCAGAAAAGAACTTGGTACCTTCAGTGTTAATGGAAGGGGATTCCCCTTCCAAACACTAGCATACTACTCCACCTTCTCCCCTCCTCCCGTCCTCCACACATCAACAACTCTTCAATAAATGTAAGTGACATGTTATTGTACAATATTTACATGTGTATTTAGGTATTATTCATTAAATTCTGTATTATTTAATGTCAAAAAGTTCTAAAAAATATTTTATTTAACTACTTTTGGAAGTCTTGGACGGGTTAAATTTATTTCCATTATTTCTTATGGGGAAAATTGATTCGTGTAACGATTGTTTCGCCTTAAAATATGCCCTCTCTGACGGATTAATATCGTAAGTCGGGGTACCACTGTACATAGTACTGTATCTTTGATAGAATGCCTACTGTCTTAGACACTTTCTTAGAAATTTGCTGTATGTGCATCTGGAATTTGAGACTGCTGTCAAGGTGGAGTCCTAGAAATTTACCTTCGGTGAGTCTAGAAATGGGCAATCCATTTATCATTATGTTAAGCTGTACATTTGAGGCCCTTTTCCAAATTGCATGAAGTAGGTTTTGTCTATATTGAGAGTAAGCCTGTTTGTCATCATCCAGGTAGATATTTTTTGTAGTTCAGCATTTACAGTGTTAGTATGAGTGGATTTGGGTGAGAGAAGATGTAAATAGTGTCATCTGCGAATAGTATGGTTTTAAAGTTTAGATGCGTTTGGTAGATCATTGATGTAAATGAGAAAGAAAAGTGGGCCAAGGATACTACCTTGTGGGACACCAACAGTTACTAGTTGTGTGGTAGAGTTAGCTCCGTTTGTATATATATACTGGTTTCTGGTGCTAAGGTATGACTTTAGGTAGTTGAGAGAGTGCCCTCTTATTCCATAATGACTTAACTTTAGGTGCAATAAGTCATGATCAACTGTATCAAAAGCTTTTCGTAGATCGATGAAGATTCCAAGGGGGAGTTCTTTTTTTTCGAGTGCCGTATATATTAGTTCAAGCATGTGTATTATAGCATCATTCATGCTTTTTTTTGGCCTGAATCCAAACTGACTGGGGTTGAGTATGTTGAGGGAGACTAGGTAGGAATAGACTTGGTAGGAATAGACATGTTTGTTCAATACAGTGGACCCCCGGCTAACAAACACCCTGGAAATTGTACAATTATGTAAGTATAATATTGTAAGTGCTTGTGGAAGTGTATTTTTGGGGTCTGAAATAGATTAACCTACGTGACATTATTTCTTAAGGAAGTAAATTTGTTCGGTAATGGCACTTGAGCAGGCTTCTGGGATGAAGTTTTTTCGTTAGCCGGGGGTCCACTGTACATGTATATGGTGCACACTTACCACATAGATCCATTCTCTCATACCTAGGCCCAAATGTATCGCTCACAGCTTATCTGAGTGAACTGAGTTCATGGCATAGAACTATGGCACTGACACTGGCTTCAAAGCCGTAGAACTACGACACCGACCCAGAGAGGGGTTAACAGTGAGAGTAACCGGATTTGTTAGTGTAGCTTGAAATGTTATTGTAGTTCATTATGTTAGTGTAACTCATCATGTTAGTGTTACTCATGACGTTTGTGTAACTCATTATGATTTATGCACCTGAGAGTTGAAATTTTAAGCTGAAGTGTAAAATAATCATAGTAAGATATTATTTCATCTAGACACTATGCAGTATATTATTTTGCATCAGCAGGTTGGGCAAGAGAAGCTGGTTTTAGTGGAGGGAACCAGTAAACGATCTAGTAGTGCACTAGTTGGAAGAAATGATGGCAACACAAGGGTAAGATATATTCTCTAGTTTATGTACTCACCTAGTTGTGGTTGCAGGGGTCGATTCATAGCTCCTGGCCCTGCCTCTTCACTGGCCGCTACTGGGTCACTCTCCCTGCGCCATGAGCTTTATCATACCTCTTCTTAAAGCTATATATGGAACCTGCCTCCACTACATCGCTTTCCAAACTATTCCACTTCCCGACCACTCTGTGACTGAAGAAATACTTCCTAACATCCCTGTGATTCATCTGAGTCTTCAACTTCCAACTGTGTCCCCTTGTTGCTGTGTCCCATCTCTGGAACATTCTGTCTCTGTCCACCTTGTCAATTCCTCTCAGTATCTTATATGTCGTTATCATGTCCCCCCCATCTCTCCTGTCCTCCAGTGTCGTCAGGTCGATTTCCCTTAACCTCTCCTCATAGGACATTCCCCTTATCTCCAGGACTAGTCTTGTTGCAAACCTTTGCACTTTCTCTAGCTTCTTTAAGTGCTTGGCTAGATGTGGGTTCCAAACTGGTGCTGCATACTCTAGTATGGGCCTAACGTACACAGTGTACAGGGTCCTGAACGATTCTTTATTAAGATGTCGGAATGCTGTTCTTAGGTTTGCTAGGCGCCCGTATGCTGCAGCAGTTATTTGGTTGATGTGCGCCTCAGGAGATGTGCCTGGTGTTATACTCACCCCAAGATCTTTTTCCTTGATTGAGGTTTGTAGTCTCTGGCCCCCTAGACTGTACTCCATCTGCGGTCTTCTTTGCCCTTCCCCAATCTTCATGACTTTGCACTTGGTGGGGTTGAACTCCAGGAGCCAATTGCTGGACCAGGCTTGCAGCCTGTCCAGATCCCTTTGTAGTTCTGCCTGGTCCTCGTCCAATTGAATTCTTCTCATCAACTTCACATCATCTGCAAACAGGGACACTTCGGAGTCTATTCCTTCCGTCATGTCGTTCACAAATACCAGAAACAGCACCGGTCCTAGGACTGACCGCTGTGGAACCCCACTCGTCACTGGCGCCCACTCTGACACCTCGCCACGTACCATGACTCGCTGCTGTCTTCCTGACAGGTATTCCCTGATGTGTACGAACTTGCGTGTTTGCATGCACACGAATGTTCACATGTGCATGAGCACATCTTTCATTCATTCATTTGCTGTCTTGGCAGAAGAGTGATGACATCATAGTTCAGATGACCCTTTAAATTGTAACACCCTCACCCCTCCTTTAGAATGCAGGTACTGCCTTCCTACTTCCAGGACTGAAGTCCAGCTAAAAAGTTTTCTTGAGTCCCTTCTTAAAGTGTTACCTTGCTCACACTCCAACAGCACCTTAAACCATGAAAACCACTCATTCCACTCTGTGGAATCAGTCAAAGATATGAGTTTTCATCTGGATTCATCATTGTCATTTATTAGGCATATCAACCAGATTGTTATATCTTGATACACAGAGTATATTGGTCCTTATCCATGCATTTGTTTCCTCTCAAAATGATTTTTGCCATTGTTTGTAGGTTCTCCTAATCACTTATTTTCAGTCTGTAGTGAATCATGCAGGTAGACAGGTATTTTTTGCTCCCTCCTGGAGTTTCCAGTGGTCCCTACTTGTATCAGCTACATTAACTTCCTATGAAGGCAGTACTTGAATTTAAATATGTTTGTGCCTTTTGTATTACGCTCAGGAATGTTTCTACGAATTGCTGTGGACCTTCTTAGACTGACTGAGCTTCGTGCTGTTCAAAGAAGTCATTTGCAAAAAGAGCCACATCTTATGTAGCTCAAAGACTATATAACAGATTACCAGTGTCTTAAGAATCAGGAATGCTGAAAGCTCATCTTATTTTTTTTTTTTAGAGCTTATGATCCTGACGATCATACCATCACTCTTCAATATCTCTCCCACGGGGTGCTGTTATCTCTCACTTCCCCAGGGTACTGTATCACCCCAGGGTACCTATTTACTGCTGGATTACATCCAGCAGACAGGAGGGTGTGCAGCGGGTAGTTACAACCCATAGTCGTGCACTGCTCGCACTTGTGAATGTCTCAAAAGGACAGCTGCTCAAGACTTATAAAATCTCAAATTATTGTAATTATTAGATTATAATCTAATAATATTATTAAGTATCCCTGAAGAAGTACGTTTTATCAGGTTGACTGAACTGTTTTTTCTTTTTTTTTCTTCCTAGTTTTAAATTTTATTTTGCTTATAACTCAAGAATACTTCAAATTTTGCCTCTTTAAGGGGCTCCTTGTCTGGTCTGAGGAATTGGACCTTTTGGTCTTCTTCCCATCCTTTCCTCCCTTTCCTCCTCTCCCCATCCCTTCCCTATTCCCTTCCTGTTTTCAACTTTTGGGGTTCTTCCCTCAGGCATTCTAGTTTCTAGGGGGGGGGGGTAGGGTACAGTGGTCCAACCCATTCTGTTGAGGTCATCCACATTGTAAACTTGCAAGATAAAAAAAAATGACTTAAAAGTCACAGTTAAGAGAGTAAAAGTCCCATAGAGTCACTATAAATGTTCATTATTGTAGCGCTGTTAAGAGGAGTTAAGAGGCAAGTGGAACAGCAGTGTTGAAATTTAACCCTTTGGGGGTCGACAGGCCTTCTCAGAAACCTGTTCCTGGGGTCGAAATTTTTTTGGAAAAAAAAAAAATTCTTATGAAATGATAGAGAATCTTTTTCCGATCATAACGCCACCAAAATTATGAAATTTGATCGAAAACTAACAGAATTATGCTTTCGCGAAGTTAGCGGTATCGATGACATTTACGCATCGGCGATTTCGCCCAATTTGAGCCCTATTTACGGCAAATTCCAATGTTTCAGTCTACTAAAATTATAGCTATTTCGCTAGAACTCCATTTCTTCTATCGATTGAGTACAAGAAACCGCCTATTTATCAATTTCAACTACCCAAAATAGTGGTCAGAAAATGGCAATTTGGCCAATTTCACACAAATTTCAAACGATGCCAATTTCAAAATAGGGTCCAGAATAAACAAGGCAGACATTCCTGGCACTAAAATAACATCTTCTCTGTTCATTAGTCACGTCTCCAGGCCCCTCTTACATTACTTTTGCTTTTCATTTTGAATTTTTATTCTCACAAAAAATAGAAGATTTACTGTTATGTATACAACTGCATCATTGTAAAAATGGTATAAATAATATCAGAGCACTTGTGCATGAATATTAGACTCGCCAGTTGATGTGTATTGGACGTATGGTGTGATTTGTTTACTCTTGAACATCGTCAAAAATCGAACATTTTCGCTACTTTGAGCTCAATTTCAAGATACTTGTCATTGTCAAACCAATCAAAATCATCTCTATTTTTGTAATATATCTTCCATTCTATCAAATGAGACCAAGAAAACGAGAATACATCAATAAATACCATACGAAAATAGACTGCAAAGTCGCTGTTTTAAACTAAAAAAACGGTCTGAGTTTTTTTTCTCTCATTATGCAGTGTGTCGTGCAGGATTTTTTTTATACTGCACACACTGACCACACAGACCCATTCTTTCATATGTAGGGCTACCAGCCGTTTCCCACTTAATTTGAGGCCGCTAGAATTTACGCATACTAGTACGGCACCGACCCCTGCTCGTAAAACGTACTAGTACGGCACCGACCCCCAAAGGGTTAAAATTGAACTTAGATATTTGAAATGTCAATATGTACAGTTATAACATTAATATTGTCTTATTAATCTTTAGTTAGTCTTAAGTTTGCCCAAATTGCTCTGCACATAAAGGGGCTTTTGGCATGTACACCAAATTGTTATATTCCTTTGTAAAAACATGTATCATGCAAAAATCAAAATTATAATTATTATTGGTGGTGGTGTACATTGCCGTGGAATCTGGATCAACTGAGGATGTCCCATTCCCTCTCCGGTTCTCGGGGGTGGCTTTGGGTGTCTTTCGGGTGACAGGTATATTTCTGGAGGCTGCTTGTTGGATTCCGGGAGGTGGTGGCCAAATGAGGTATGCTTTGTAGCGGGTATCCAGCCACTCTCTCTTCTGTCCACCAAGGTGGCTCGGTAGATGTAACGTTGCTATCCTGGATTGCTGGTTTATTGGCATGAAGAGTAGGGTATGGCACGGGTTCCATGCTGCATCTGCACTACTTGTGGTGCTGGGGTCCTCTTGGGCACGGAGGGTGATTTACGGCCCTTTTATTCCTCCAAGGAGCTGTCCCTCCACATTTCCTCGTTTTTTTTTCTTTCCTTTTATCTTTTGTTTTCTAAAAAAAAAAAGAAAGAAATGACATAACCATAGAGTCCCAAATCCATGACCAAGCTCTTCCTGGGCCCCTTTCTGCTACCACACCCTGTTCTGACCCTATCTCATTATTTGACCATTCTTCGGACCTTTCTAATGCCCCTGTACCTTCTGCTGGTGCCATTTCATCACCAGCTCCAGGTGCCGAGGTTCCACCTGACTCCTTCGATACATCTGACCTCCGCACTTCTTTGACCATGCTTCCAGCTTCTCCCTCTGCGGTGCAACGATTCTTGGATCACCCGCCCATCTCAAGTGCTACCAACTCCGGTCCCACACTTGAACGACCAAGACCATTAACTGATGACACTTCTATTACTTCTCACTCTGCCCAGAAAAGACTGACACGACACTTGCTTCCCTTATACACTGCGTTTCAGAGTACACAGTGGACTAAGTTGTTTATTCTACAATTGACATCTACTGACTATCTTTCAGATCATAGTATCGGCAAGGCACTCCTGTGCCATGTTGGTCAAAATATTTCATTTCATGCTCTCGAGCGGTGCACGCATCGTCACGGTACACAATGCTAGCCAAGCCCACGATCTTTCTCTCCTTACCACAGTAGATACTATCTCTGTAACAATTCAAAAACACCACTCTCTCAATTCTTGTATTGGTACCATCATTCTACCTCATACCATTGTTCAACATAACTTCCAGACATGTGGTGATGACATTCTTGAACAACTTTAGCTCCAAGACATCCCAATTCTCAAAGTAGACACATATGTATTATCTGCCCGCGGGAGGAGATGCTTCCGTCCTCCGTTTATGTTGCTGGACACCGTCTCCAAATCCGAGAGTTGATCCCTACACCAAAACAGTGCAGAAATTGCTTTGGCCACCCAGCAAAATATTGCAGGCCCATGACAGAGTGCCCAGTCTGTGGTGCTGATGACCATACAACTACATCCTGCAACCTGAATCCCTATTGCCTTAATTGTAATGAGACTCACCCGGCTTTTTCTCACTGTTGCCAAGTTTACATAAAAGAACGAGAAATTCATTGTATCAAAGAGAAAGGTTTCACATATGCCATGGAGTCTCTCATCTTCACCTACAGGGAAGACTTCCACGACTTTCTTATTCTAGAGTTACTAAGAGACCTCCAACCTCAATAGTACCTACTTCCACTGTCTCTAGTGTCACAACTTCCTCAGTCACCTCTATCTCTAACTCTTTTGCAGTCCTCGCCCTTGAGGTCTCTACCTCAATGCCTAATATGTACTGTTCTTGAATCTTCATCTTCTCACTCACATGTTTCTATGTCTACAAGACCTCGCACAACTACACCTTCCCCTCATCTCTCTACTTCTTTGAAGTCTAAACCATCCCCAAAGTTCAAGCCTCCTTTTACCCCTTCTTCACATAGCCTTTCTAAACATTTTTCCTTTCCAGTCTCTGTACCTAGTTTTTTACCTCTTACTAGTTCTGTTATGAGTGTAGAGGTTCATCCTTTCCCTCGTACAGTCCCCTCCCCAGTTTTTTCCTCTCCTGTCCCCTCCTAAGTTTCTTCCCAAGTTAACTCTACCCTCTCATCATCCCCTTACTTTGGTATCTTCCATCACCTCTCAGATCTTTACCCACTCTCCCCCTTCTACCTCTGATGTCGTACTACATGCAACTTCCTTGTCCTCTGAAACACTTGAAGCTATCTCTGAATATATTGAGAAGACAAAACCATTGATGAATACTGATCCACCTACTATCTCTTCTTCTCTCTTGTCTAAACCATGTACACAGCTCTTTTCTTTGCAGCATTCCAGTCCTTCACTTACTCGTTTTCCCCTACCTCCACACGTAGACTTTCATACCCCTACTAGTCCGTCGACACCTACTGCTTCATATTCCCAATATACTTTTCTCAAAAATCATGGCTTATTTACAGTGGAATATCCGAAGCCTCAGGGGTAATCACTGAGCTTCAGGTATTGCTCTCCCAGTTTTTTCCTGTTTGTGTCTGTTTACAAGAACCTAAATTATGCTCTGCTGTTATCCATCTCGTCTCGGGCTATGTTTTATTGCATTCATCTGATCCTTATCCCAATGGAACTTTTAACGAAAGGGCACTTCTTGTACGCACCGGTATACCATACCATCAGTTCTTCATTCATACTTCGCAGCCCTCATCTACTTGAACAAGTGGTATACAGTATGTTCTTTGTATCTCTTCCCTTTTCGAGCATTATCTATCCCAGATGTTATGTTTCCTGTTTCTTCCTTACCGTCACCTATTCTGTTATTAGGTGAGTTTAATGCTCATCATTTCCTCTGGGGATGGGAGGTCTCACTGTGACTCGTGGCGATCAGTTAGACGCTCTTCTCACTTCTCTTCCCCTCCATGTTTTAAATACTGGTGCTCCCATCCATTTTGACTCTATTTGTTCCACATCAACTGCACTTGACTTTACCTGGTTTGTGCTCCCAGATTTATATGACAGCGATCATTTTCATATCCTCCTTACTTCCCACTCATATTCTCACCCTCCTCAGAGCCCACATTGGCAGTTTGAACGCGCAAATTGGGATCTGTACTCGCGCCAAACTGCTTTTAGTGAGGACCCTTCTTCATCCTCTACTGATGAGCTGTTACACTTATTTTCCACCTCAGTTTTAACCACAGCTTCACATTTTATACCTCAAACCTCGAGCAAGCATTCTCAGAAATGCGTGCCTTGGTGGTCTCCTGCTTGTGCTCGTGCAATACATTTGAAACGTGCTGCATGGAGCCGACAATCGGCCCATGTACCAGACCTGTCCGCCTGCCCGTGCAGGCGCTGTGAGCCAGTCTAGCTTTGTTTATCCTTGAATGAACATTACCCAGCGTGCTCATTCAAGCATTTCACAATAATTTTATTGTGTTTAGTGCTTGTCACTGTGAAATATAAGTCACCATGGGTCCAAAGAAGCTTCTAGTGGCACCCCTGTGGTAAAGAAAGTGAAGAACACCATCAAACTGAAGGAGATAGTAGCAAAATATGAGTGGCGTACGTGTGGGGGAGCCTGCCAGGATGTACAACAAAAATCAAATCTACTATCACCTCTATCCTGGCAAAGAGAAAAGAAATCAAGGAAGCTGATGTTGCAAAAGGTGTTGACATGTTTGCCAAAAATAGATCAAAAACAGTGGATGAGGTTGAGAAGTTGTTGGCGGTGTGGATCAATGAAAAACAGATAACGGGTGATAGTGTTTCCATGGTGATAATTTGTGAAAAGGCAAGGCAGTTGCACGCAGATCTTGCCAAGAAAATGCCTGGAACCAATGCTGATGCGAGTGATTTTAAGGCCAGCAAAGGCTGGTTTAACAGATTTAGGAAACGTGGTGGCATACACAGTGTTGTAAGGCATGGTGAGGCAGCCAGTTCAGACAAACGTGCTGCTGAAAAGTTTGTCTGAATTTAAGGGGTTTGTAGACACTGAAAAATTCAAACCCCAACAAGTGTTTAATTGTGATGAAACAGGCCTCTTTTAGAAGAAAATGCCAAAGAGGACCTACATTACTCAAGAGAAAAAGGCACTGCCATGACACAAGCCTATGAAAGACAGGCAAACTCTCAAGTTGCGTAGTAATGCTAGTGGGGATTTTAAAGTGAAGCCTTTACTGGTGTATCACTCAGAAAATCCCAGAGCCTTCAAGAAACACAATGTTAACAAGAATAATTTGTGTGTTTTGGAAGGCTAACACTAAGGCATGGGTCACGAAGGCAATTTACCTGGAATGGCTCACTGGAGTGTTTGGCCCCAGTGTGAAAAAATACCTACAGGAAAAGAAATTGGGACTCAAGTGCCTCCTGGTACTGGACAATGCTCCTGCTCATCCTCACAACTTGGCAGACTTTTTGTCTGAGAACTTCAGTTCTATAAAAGTGAAGTTCTTGCCTCCTAACACCACTTCTCTCCTCCAGCCCATGGATCAGCAGGTCATTTCTAACTTCAAGAAACTGTACTCAAAAGCAGTGTTTTAAAAGTGCTTTGAAGTGACCTCGGACACTGAGTTGACCCTAAGAGAGTTCTGGAAAGATCACTTCAGTATCCTCCATTGCATAGGCCTTATAGGTAAGGGTTGGGAGGGAGTGACTTCCAGGACTTTGAACTCTGCTTGGAGACAATTGTGGCCAGATTGTGTTGAACAGAGGGATTTTGAAGGGTTTGAGGCTGATCCTGACTCTGACGACCCTGTGCCTGTTGTGGAAGGTATTGTGGCATTGGGAAACTGCCTGGGGTTGGAGGTGAGTGGCGAGGATGTGGAAGAGTTGGTGGAAGACCACAGAGTAGAGCTAACCACTGAAGAGCTGCAAGAGCTTCATCTCCAACAGTAACAAACCACAGTAGAGGAAATTGATTCAAAGGAGGACTAAGGTGCAGATATTTGTTGAAAAACACCACCCTGAGCAAGCTGAAACAAGACATATCTGCAACATGTTCAGTGACAAGCTGGTTCTAGTGGCATTAAAAGACAAAGGGAAGTAACCCCAGAGAGGGACTTGTTACCTGAAGTCCTTATGGAGGGGGATTTCCCTTCCAAACACTAAGCCCTTCCCCTCTCCTCCTCCCTATCTTCCAGATGCCAGCAAGTCTCTTCAATAAAGGTAAGTAAATGTTATTTATTATTATGTTATTTATTATTATTTCTTGTTATTATGTGTTATTAAGTGTTGTTATTATGTGTTTTGTGTATGTAAAACTATAGTTAATCTTTCCAAAATTAATTTTTTGTGAATATTTTTGGGTGTCTGGAATGGATTAATTGTATTTACGTTATTTCTTATGGGAAATAATGGTTCAACTTTCGGCCAGTTCGAGTTAAGGCCTAGCTCCTGGAATGGATTATGGCTGATACTTGGGGGTCCACTGTATATCCTGACAAGCTCGGCAATACGTACGCCATTATCATATTTTTCTATTACAGTGGTCCCTCGACTTTCGGTGATTTCGAGTTTTGAGTGCTTTTTTCGGTCAATTTTTCCCTCGTCTATCGGTCATTCCCTCGACTATCGGTCCGTACCAGACCTGTCCGCGCTTGCGCGCCAGTCTAGCGTTGTTTACCATTGAGAGAACATTACCCAGCACGCTCTTTCAAACATTTCACAATAAATTTATTGTGTTTATTGCTGGTTTAGTGATTGTCTCTGTGAAATAAGTCACCACGATTCCAAAGAAGCTTCACAAGTCGATAAAGGCTATAGCACCAGCCAGTGATAAAGTGTAGCATTAACAGTGTAGCAATGGAAATAAGTCACTCTGTCTTGACTTTTTTTGGTTATCCTAGGTTTTCTACACATATGCTGCTATGTGTGATAATCTATGTATAACTGGATTTGTGTATACAGTACCTGAATAAACTTACTTACTTAAGTAAGTTAAGTGATTAATCGATAGAAAATGACGACCCGAAACTTAACTCCTACAATGTTGTTTGAGGAATATAGGGACACTGACAAGAGCGCTGCCCTCTGCCACCATCTCCTCCAAGGTAAGTGTAAGTATTTCTTATATAAGTGTGAATATTTCTTATTTATATAAGTGTGAATATTTCTTATTTATATAAGTGTGAATATTTCTTATTTATAAATTAAAGTGTAAATATTTCTTATTTATAAATTATGCACATTGTTTGTGTGAATAGTGGTGGTGGCTTTCTGCTGCCACCGACCACCACCACAGCTTATGGTCAGTGGCCCTTATACCCAACAACAACAAACACACTACCACAAGTCCTTACATTCGTAATGACATGTTTTATTAATTCTAGAGTTTATATCACGTTTCTATGTTATTAATATTGTTTATTATGTCATATTATAGATGAATTTTGCTAGATAAATAAGCTGTAGAGTTGATATTATTGTCATATTGAAGGACTATCTTGTACTGCCTCCAAACAAACTCTCCTTACTCTCTCATATGCCAACAAGAGTCTTCAATAAAGGTAAAACTTATTTAACTGCTCATTTGTCCATTATAATATATATATATATATATTACATTCGTAATGACATGTTTTATTAATTCTAGAGTTTATATCACGTTTCTATGTTATTAATATTGTTTATTATGTCATATTATAGATGAATTTTGCTAGATAAATAAGCTGTAGAGTTGATATTATTGTCATATTGAAGGACTATCTTGTACTGCCTCCAAACAAACTCTCCTTACTCTCTCATATGCCAACAAGAGTCTTCAATAAAGGTAAAACTTATTTAACTGCTCATTTGTCCATTATAATTAGTGCTTTATATTTATTTCTCATTGTTTTCTGTATGTAAAATTATAGTATTTATTCTTTAAAAAATGAATTTTTTTGTGAATATTTTTGGGTGGAAACGGATTAATTGTATTTACATTATTTCTTATGAGAAATAAGGTTTCGACTTTCGAGTAATTCGAGTTAAGGTCTAGCTCCTGGAACGGATTATGACCGAAAGTCGAGGGACCACTGTATTTCTTTCTTCAGTTCTATGGTGTTCCTCACTTTCTTTACCAAATGACTGGCACTAGGAGCTTTCTTTGGGCCCATGGTAGCTTATTTAG
>WNWK01001226.1:246201-288701 GCA_009830355.1 Cherax destructor | reverse complement strand
CCTACCAGCTTTCTTCTGCAAGATTGGAAGCTGCTATAATTTTGGTGTACAGTAGACCGTCATTTAGCACGAGATTATGTTACACGTTACGGGTATTGCACGATTGAAGAATTGCGGCACATTATTATCTAACACGACGTAAAGATGATATTACACGGTTCACGGGAGTGGAAAATTTTTTGAACGCACGGTAGCCCTCGGTGGGTTAAACCATTGAGTCAGTGGGGGTCCTACTGAGGGTGGCTATGAGCCATATCAAGTGCTTAATGCTGACGAGAGAAGTGTTTTCTGGAAGAAAATGCCAACACGAACTTATATCAGTCAGCAAGAGAAAAGTGCACAAGGCTTCAAGACAGCAAAGGATCGCTTCACCTTGCTCCTTTTCGGTAATGCATCAGGTGATTTCAAGTGTAAGCCCAATCCTCGTGCTTAGAGGAAAAGGGAATTTGTTTTTCCTTCCCGCAAACTGTAAGTTTATTCAGATACACGGGGCCAGGAGTTGAGTATTGACCCCTGCAACCACAGTTAGGTAAGTACAGTACATTGATTATCATACATAGCAGCATATGTGTAGAGAACCTAGGATAACCCAAAAAAAGTCAAAGGAAATAAGTCACTCTGACTTTTTTGGGTTATCCTATGTTCTCTACACATATGCTGCTATGTATGATAATCTTCGTAACTGCATCTGTGTATACCTGAATAAACTTACTTACAGTTTGCAGGAAGAAAAAACAAATAACCATTCCCACAAGCAGCCTTGTTGTTGTTCAGCAGGGGACACCACCGGCCATCCCCAGCCTTCCTGGACCCCACCATCCCAGCATTCGTACATATTTCATACGCCTCAAAAAAAAGTCCTCCGAGAGAGTGAATTGTGTTTTGATCTTTAAATTAATATATCTTGTATCTGCTAAGCAATCAAAGTGTTGCTCAAAGTGTCAAGAAAAGGTATAAGCATTTAAGTCTTAGAATTAACGAAGAAAAAGATATTAGACAAGACATAACCCGTGGCTGTAATGAAGTGTTACTTTGTACACATAAAAAGAGGTAAACATAAGTTTGTGTGACTGACTGACTTGACTGACTGATTGACTTGACTGACTTACTTACTGAATGACTTACTGACTTGACTGACTTACTGACTGACGTGACTGACTTACTGACTGATTGACTTGACTGACTGATTGACTTGACTGACTGATTGACTTGACTGACTGACTTACTTACTGACTGATTGACTTGACTGACTGACTTACTGAATGACTTGACTGAATGACTTGACTGAATGACTTGACTGAATGACTTGACTGACTTACTGACTGAATGACTTGACTTACTGACTGAATGACTGACTGACTTTAAGTTAGACACTCAGTACAACCATCGACTTCAGTACCAGAACCTCTACCATCCACCTCAGCCCAGTAGGGCCACAGCATAACTCTCCACTCTCTTCACAATCATCCACAAACACCAGCACCCACAATTTAAGGTAAATACTATTATTTCTGTTATATTTGTAGTCTTAAGCAGTAAAAACAACATAATACATCACGATAATGAACTACAATTACATATTCACTTTTATTTTTGTAAGATCTGTTGGTCTAAAAAAAACTTGTTTGGCTTTTTGGAGACTCCCAGGAACGTTACCCTATTTTTCCCATAAGTTCTGTTAATTATTTAACACGACTTTTTCAGGAACGTAACTATCGTGCTAAATGACTGTCTACTGTAATATTATGGCACCAACACTGGCTTGCATGCTGCAGTATTATGGCACCGACAGTGAAAGGGTTAACCAATTTGATTTCTCTCATCCATTGGTCCTTCGTATTCAACTTTGGTTGTGCCATGTAGCTAACAAAAACAAAGATGTTGTTTTCTGTTGGGTCCCTGGACATGTTGATGTGCAGGGCAGTGAACAGGTGGATGCTGCTGCGCGGTCAATGGTACGTGACCTTCCAGTTTCCTATAGAGGTACAGTGGTCCCCCCGAGTAACGAAAAAACTTCATCCCAGAAGCCTGCTCAAGTGCCATTACCGAACGAATTTACTCCCTTAAGGAATAATGTCACGTAGGTTAGTCTATTTCACGCCCCCAAAACTACACTTCCACAAGCACTTACAATATTATACTTACATAATTGTACGATTTCCGGGGTGTTCGTTACTCAGGGGACCACTGTATTTCGTTCAGGGATTATTTTAGTCATCTCTGTCCATCTTTGCAGCCATTGGCAACAACGGTGGTTGAACATCCACCATAAATTGCACTCTATTAAACTGCTTTTAAGTTTGTGGCCATCTTACCACCGTTGCCATTCCTGGGAGACTGTGCTGTCCCGTCTCCTCACTGGCCATACTCGCCTTGCCCATGGATATCTCGTGGAACAACACCCTATTCCTCTCTCAGGCTTGTCAGGTCCCTATTTCGGTTCTAAACTTTCTTGTGGATTGTTCGGTTTACCAGTGAGCTTGCAGGATTTACCTCTGACACCACCGCCCTACCACTCTTACCTTCTATTCTTGCAGACGGCCCTGCCTTTGACATACGATCACTTTTTGACCAACCGCTTTACTATACAAACTTTGATGCATAGCCCCTAGTGTCCCTTTCAGCTCTTTTCTACCTTTACCTCTGATCCCTTCTTCACCTAGCTGTTTATAGCTCTGGCACTATTTTCTGCCCCACAGCACTGCATGACCCTTGTCAGTTTAGCGCTTTATTATTTGATTATAATAATAATACACACTGAATCAGGGGTGGGATGTTGAAGTCAAGAGGTAATTTGAATTGAACATAAGAAAGAAGGAACACTGCAGCAGGCCTACTGGCCCATGCAAGGCAGGTCCAATTCTTCTACCTGCTTAAGCCAATGCCCTAACCTAGTCCAGTCAGGTCACATGCCATCTGACCTAGTAGCACAAGCTAGTCAGGTCCAACTCACACCCACTCATGTATTTATCTAAGCTATTTTTAAAACTACACAACGTCGGCCTCTTTAAGGGGGGCTCCTTGTCGTGGTAAAGAGGCTATCGGTCTGAGGAATTGGACCTCTTGGTCTTCTTCCTCAGACCGAACCTAATTACCCCCCAATCCCCCCTCCCTTTTCCCATCTTCCCCATCCTCCCTTTTCCCTTTCCTCCTCCTCCTCATCCCTCCCTTATTTCCTTCCCAGTTTTACCCTGGGAGCTTCTCTCCTCAGGCATTCTAGTTCCTAGGTAGGGGGAAGGGTATCGTAGTCCATCGCATTCCGTTGAGGTCCTTGGCGGTGGTGTAGTTTGCCGTGGAATCTGGATCGCCTGGGGATGTCCCGATCCCTCTCCGGTCACCCGGGGGGTGGCTTTGGGTATCTTTCGGGCGACGGGTGTATCTCTGGAGGCCACCTTTCGGATTCCGGGGGTGGTGGCCGAAGGCGGTATGCTTTGTGGCGGATATCCGGCCGCCCTCTCTTTTGTCTGCCGAGATGGCTCGGTGGATGTGAGGTTGCTATCCCGGATTGCTGGTTTACTGCCATGAAGGGTAGGGTATGGCACGGGTTCCATGCAGCATCTGCACTACTTGCGGTGTTGAGGTCCTCTTGGGCACGGAGGGGGATTTGCGCTCCCTTTCATTCCTCCTAGGACCTATTCCTCCACGTTCCCCTTTTTTTATTCTTTTTTTTATTTATATTTTCTTTTCTTCTTTCTTTTTTTTTCTTAAAAATAAAAAGAAGGAAGTAACCTAACCATGGCTGACCCAATCCATGAACCCACTACCCCCGGGCCCCTTCCTGATACCGCACCCAGTACTGACCCTGCCTCGTTAACGGACAACTCTTTGGACACCTCTCATGCCCCTGTACCTCTTGCTGGTGCCGGTTCGTCACCTGCTTCAGGTACCAGGGACCCGACTGGCCCTTTCGATACGTCTGACCTTCGCTCTTCTCTGACCTTGATTCCGGCTTCTCCCTCGACGGTGCGGCAATTCTCGAATCGCTCGCCCGTCTCCCATCGGACCACCCCGGTCCCACACCCAAACGACCAAGACCCACACATGACGATTCGACGCTTCCTTCTCGTTCATCTCAGAAACGACCAGCTCGTCACTCACTTCCCTTAAACTCTCTATTTCAAACTACACAATGGACAAAGTTTTTTACTCTGCGACCAACTTCTCCTAATACCTATCTTTCAGACCATAGTATTGGTAAAGCTCTACTACGCCATGTTGGTAAAGACATCTCATTTCACGCTCTCAAGAGCGGCACTCGCATCATCACGGTCCAGAATGCTGGCCAAGCTCGTGATCTTTCTCTTCTTACAACAATAGATTCTACTCTTGTTACTATTGACAAGCACCATTCCCTCAATTCTTGTTGTGGTTCTGTCATTTTGCCCCACACCATTGTCCAACGGAATTTCCAGACATGTGGTGATGACATTTTAGAGCAGCTTGAGCTCCAAGAACTCCCTATCCTTAAAGTTGACACTTTTGTCCTCCCAGCCAACAAGCGAAGACGTTATCCTTGCAATATAGCTCGTCTAACATTTGACTGCTGTGAACTACCACCTTCGGTTTACATTGCAGGTCAACGTTTACAAGTTCGAAAGGTGACCCCTACACCGCAGCAGTGTAGAAACTGCTGGCGTTTTGGTCATCCAGCAAAATATTGCAGGTCCATGGCCGAATGCCCAGTCTGTGGTGCTGACGACCATGCCAGTTCTTCTTGTACTCAACCTCCCTCTTGCTTTAACTGTCATGAGGCACATCCGTCGTATTCTCGCCGTTGTCAGGTTTACCTGAATGAGCGGGAAATCCGTTGTCTCAAAGAGGCGGAAGGCTTCTCATATGCTATGGCCGTCTCTCATCTACGCCTTCAAGGGAGACTTCCCCGCATTTCCTATTCTCGAATTGCTAAACGTCGCCCCGCTTCTGGGGTCCCAACTTCCACGGCTTCCTCTGTGGTCGCCTCATCCGCAATCACCCCTGTCTCGAATCCTTTTGATATTCTTGGCTCCGAGGTCCCTACCTCGGCTTCCCATACTGTCCACACTCCTTCCACTACTCACTCGCACAATCCTGAGTCTACATGTCCTCGTTCTTCACCTAAACCTCAGCGCCCCCCTCCTTCTCATAAGCCCGGCAAAAAATCCCTACTGCCAGGTCCTTCGCCTCTCACTAGTTCTATAACGTGTGTGGAGGTTCATCCTCCTCCTCATACACTACCTTCATCCCCTGTCCCCTCCCAAGTCCCTACAACAGTTTCCTCTTCTATCTCCTCGTCCTCTACTTTAGTACAGTCTATAGACTCCCCGATAGTTGCTCCCTCTTCTTCCATTTCTAATGTAGTGTCACATTCTGCATCTTTGACTTCCGAAACACTGGAAGCTATTGCAGAATATATTTCAGAGACTGGGCCAATGATGGACACTACTCCATCTGAGGTTCCTCATCTCTCTTCTTCGTCTCAACCCCCCCTTCCTTCACAACGTCCTCCTCCTTCTCTGATTACAGGTCTTCCGCTGCCTCCACATGTGGACTTTTCTAACCCTAGTCCATAGATTCCTCTCACTTTCACATATATCTTTCTCTCCATAAATCATGGCTTATTTGCAGTGGAATATCCGAGGCCTCAGGGGTAACAGGGGTGAGCTTCAGGTGTTGCTCCCAGTTTTCCCCTATTGGGGTCTGTTTGCAAGAACCCAAATTACAATCCACTGTTATAAGGCCCTTTTCAGGCTATAATTTGTTATATTCATCAGATCCTTTTTCCGATGGTACCTTTAACGAAAGTGCTCTTCTTATACGCACTGGTGTTCCATACCGTCAGCTCTATGTCCCTTCTTCCTTACATTACACCGCAGCCCGTATCCACTTGAATAAGTGGTATACACTCTGTTCTTTATATCTCTCCCCTTCGCGGGCATTGTCTATCCCAGATATTGATTTTCTGGTTTCTTCCTTACCGCCACCCCTTCTATTACTTGGCGATTTTAACGCGCACCACTTTCTCTGGGGAGGGTCGCACTGTGACTCCCGTGGCATTCAGTTGGAGGCATTTCTTGCTTCTCTTCCCCTCCATGTTTTAAATACGGGTACTCCTACCCATTTTGATCCCCGAACTCATTCTTTCTCCTGCATCGATCTTTCCATCTGCTCTTCATCAACTGTCCTTGACTTCACCTGGTCTGTCCTTCCGGACTTACATGACAGCGATAATTTCCCAATCATCCTAAAGTCCCCTCTGTTTTCTCCACCTGCTCATTGCCCACGCTGGCAATTTGACCGGGCGAAATGGGACCTTTACGCACATCTTACTACCTTTCATGAGGTTCCTACCTCGTCCTCCATTGATGAGGTTTTGCATCTCTTTTCGTCCTCCATCTTCACAGCGGCTTCACATTCTATTCCCCAAACCTCGGGCAAGCATCCTCAGAAGTGCGTGCCTTGGTGGTCTCCTACTTGTGCTCGGGCAGTGCGTTTGAAACGCGCTGCATGGGGCAGGTATCGGTATAACAGAACCACAGAGAGACTCCTTGATTTCAAGCAGAAGAGAGCTATTGCTCGCCGTGTCATACGTGATGCTAAACGCACTTGCTGGCGAGATTACGTTTCTACTGTCACTTCGGCTTCCTCGATGAGTGCAGTCTGGAAGAAAGTGCGGAAATTGAGTGGTAAATTCTCCCCCGACCCTGCTCCTGTTCTTCAGGTTGCTGGTGTCGATATAGCACACCCTCTTGCCGTTGCCACTGAAATTGGTAATCATCTCGTCCGCATTTCTCAGGGGCTCCATCTATGCCCCTCGTTCCTTTCTTCTAAGTCTGCCAGCGAGTTAAAGCCCTTAGATTTTTCTTCTCTTAGAGAAGAATCCTATAATGTGCCTTTTACCCTTCAAGAACTGGAGGCAACACTCTCTGCTTGCCGATCATCGGCAGCTGGGCCAGACGGCATACATATTCGTATGCTACAGCATTTACATCAGTCTGCTCTTACGACTCTTTAATCTCATATGGTCACAAAGAGTTATTCCCCAGCTGTGGAAGTCTGCTATTGTTCTCCCTTTTCGAAAACCAGGTGCTACGGGACGTGATCCCTCTCACTACCGTCCCATCGCTCTTACCAGTGCAGTTTGCAAGGTGATGGAACGTCTAGTTAATAGACGGTTGATGTGGTATTTAGAGACTCACAGTAGTCTCTCCCCTAGTCAGTATGGCTTCCGTAAGGGCCGTTCTGCCATTGACCTCTTGCTGCGCTTGGATACCTATATTCCTAATGCCTTTGTGAATAACCATTCGGTTATCGCTATCTTTTTCGACCTTGAGAAGGCTTATGATACAACTTGGAGATATAATATCTTGGCCCAGGCCCACTCCTTAGGCCTCCGAGGCAACCTACCATTCTTTCTTAAGGCTTTCTTAACTGACAGACATTTCAGGGTCCGGGTTAGTAATGAACTCTCCCCGGAATTTGTCCAAGCTGAAGGTGTCCCCCAGGGATGTGTTCTGAGCACAACACTTTTTCTGCTTGCTATAAATAATCTGGCATCTGTTCTCCCATCCAATATTTGGTCATCGCTCTATGTGGATGACTTTGCTATAGCTTGTGCAGGTGCTGACTGTCACCTCATTGCAGTTTCCCTCCAGCATGCCATCAACCGGGTTTCTGATTGGGCCACCACTCACGGGTTTAAATTTTCTAGTGGCAAAACTCATCAAATTACGTTCACTAGACGTTCAGTGGTCTCTGATCATCCATTGTACCTATACGGCTCACGTATCCCAGAACGTGATACAGTCAGGTTTATCGGCCTCCTGTTTGACCGCAGATTGTCCTGGAAACCTCACATTACCTCTCTGAAGGCGACTTGTCATAGCCGGCTGAACCTCCTTAAAACCCTCGCACATCTTTCATGGGGGGATGATCGTAGAACTCTCCTTCGTCTACATTCGGCCCTAATTCTATCGAAACTCGATTATGGTGACCAGATATATTCGGCAGCCTCTCCTGCCACTCTTTCCAGCCTTAATCCCATCCATAACCAGGGATTACGCTTATGCCTTGGTGCTTTTCGTTCTTCCCCGGTTGAGAGCCTCTATGTAGAAGCGAACATTCCATCCTTGTCAGATCGTCCCGATGCACATTGCATTCGCTATTATGTTCGCTCTCATGACCTCCGCAATCCTTCCATGTATAGGATTGTCACAGATGTTAGTAGACGCTCGTTATTTGTTCGTCGCCCTGTTTACTTCGTCCCTTTTCTCTTCGTCTGCATTCACTCTTGTCTTCCCTTCAGCTTCCGCCTTTATATGTTCATGTGGCTTCACCCTTTCCTCTACCCCCTTGGGAAGTTCCTGCTGTCCGTGTCTGTTCTATTCCTCTACCTTGAGCGAAAGCCCAACTGCCTACAGCGGCTTCTCGCTCTTTCTTTCTAGACCATTTCCGTTCTCATTCCCATGCCATCGCAGTATACACCGATGGTTCAAAGTCATCTGACGGCGTCGGATTCGCAGCAGTGTTTCCGGACAGCGTCGTCGAGGGCATCTATTACCTCGGCTAGCATATTTACGGCTGAATTGTATGCCATTCTTGTGGCACTTATCCGATTGCATCTATGCCTGTATCACCATTTGTGGTCGTTTCAGACTCCCCTTTGCGCTTTACAGGCTATCCGTAAAATTGATACACCTCACCCCTAGTTCTTCGTATCCACCTTTGGTTACACCGTATCTTTAGCAAGCATAAAGATATTGTCTTTTGTTGGGTCCCTGGTCATGTTGACGTACAGGGCAATGAACAGGCAGACACTGCTGCGCGGTCAGCAGTACATGACCTTCCAGTTTCATATAGAGGTGTTCCTTTCACGGACTATTTTGCGGTCATTGCTACCCACCTTCGCATCCGTTGGCAACAACGCTGGTCTGACCTGCTGAATAACAAACTTCATTCTATTAAACCGGTTATAGGTTTCTGGCCTCCTTCTTGTCACCAATGTCGAGGTTGGGAGACTACACTCTCCCGTCTTCGCATCGGCCACACTCGTCTTACTCATGGGTATCTCATGGAGAGGCTCCCCGCCCCTCTCTGTGAGCATTGTCAGGTTCCAGTGTCTGTTCGACATATCCTGTTGGACTGCCCACTCTACCAACGAGCACGCAGAATTTACCTCCAACGACGTCTTCGCTCTGCGGCCCTTTCTTTACCTTCCCTTCTTGCAGATGGACCCTCCTTTAATTCTGACTCTCTCATTGACTTTTTGACAGAAACTGACTTACTACACAAACTCTGAAGATTATACCTCTAGCACCTCCCTCAGTCCCTTCTACCTCGATCTCTTGCTACCCTCCACCCCTGCACTATCCATCATCATCTTGCACTCCATACCCTACTAATCGTCCATCTCCCTCTTACAACCCACTCTCCCTGCATCCTACAATAACCTGCAGCGCTGTATAACCCCTGTGGTTTAGCGCTTCTATTTGATTATAATAATAATACACAACGTCGGCTTCTATGACGATACTCGGGAGTTTGTTCCACTCATCCACAGCTCTTACCAAACCAGTGCTTTCCTATATCCTTCTTGAATCTGAATTTTTCCAACTAAGCCATTGATGCAAGTCCTGTCTAGGCTAGATATTTTTAGCACACTATTTATATCCCCTTTATTTATTCCTGTTTTCCATTTATACACCTCAATCATATCCCCCCTAATTCTATGCCTTTCTAGTGTGCAGATTCAGGGCCCTCAGTCTATCCTCATAGGGGACCCCTGTGGTTTAGTGCTTCTTTTGATTATAATATCCTCATAGGGAAGATTTCTAATACATGGGATCAGCTTTGTCATTGTGATGTCAGTACACTTCTGGCAAGATGGCAAGTGAATAAATGATGAATGCATTTTGGGTGTAGAGGGCAATCATCCTGTCTTCATCTGAACAATTTTTATTTGTATTGACTACCTTTTGTAGTCAATTACATTTACAATTCCCCTATATAGCTCTGCATGACTTTCATAGGTTCATTGCATTTTCTTAAATAAAAATGTAATGTAGGTATACTTTTAAAGTTTCCTTCACAACAGGTAATCTTCCCTAATGTAGAAGTGGAGGATGCACACAGTGGCAGCACAACAAAAATCAAACCAGGAGACTATGTTTGTGTGTTGATTACAGATTCATCTGCTCAAGTTCTGAAAGGAATTCCTCTTGCCATTACCACGCTTCAGGCTCACTCAAAGCAGCACAAGAATTCCTTGCAAATTCCTTAACAATTTGGTAAAATGTGTAATACACAATGCTTATAAATGCAACAGAGTAATCTTAGCACATTATCTTTTGAAATGTAGTGTAATTAAAAGTAATAAAACATGGAAAAAGAAATTTTTATTATTAATTAATTCCACATTAACAACTAATGACCGTTTATATTTAATGTTTCCTCCTCATTACTGTCATTTTATGTGAAACCTTTAATCAGAATTAATCAAGTAACTATTGCTGATTTTTTTTTAACCAAGTTTAATAATCCCCTTCGTAAATAAACGCAGCTTGGACCTGGACCTACTGTATTCAACAATGGTATTACCAAAGGTCCATCCAACCTTGATGCCACCCTAAAGAGTACTGCAAAATGTAAAGATTTTAGATTTAACTTTTCTGAATTTACTCCAAATGCAAATCTTCAACATAAAACCACAAAAAAAATTCAAGCAAATAACCAAAGGAAAAATGCATTCCCTAAGAAAAAAAAAATTAGACATTCCTTGTATGATCCATTTTTCTTTTGGTGAAAACTGATGTCCCACTTAAAGCCATGATGCTTAACAATTTATTACACATCAGTTTGCTGTAACTAGAGTATATACAATGATTTAATATCTTTACCATTAAAATCAACCATCTTATTACATGGCTGCAACAAAGATTGAGAACAAGACTTGTCCAGATCTTAATATTTTCTTTCAGGGACAAATACCTGCCATTTAAATTTAAATTAAAGTATCAAGTATGGGCTTCATTACTAATGCTTTTACAAATAATCCACAGAATTATGAGATACATACAGTACAATAAATATCCACTCTTCTGAGTCATAATTTCCTTTAATTTAATGGATTAGTAATTTACTAAGTGACTTTTCAATATATCATTTGCTCTGTCAGCTAAGTAATTAAAATTTTATATCACTTATTTTTAAAAATGACAGCAATGCATGACTACAGTATGATAATTCACCAATACATAAATTGTTTTTCAGTTTGTCTACATCTGTTAAACATTTTGGGTAAAAAATATTTTGGAAGTGCCAGTGGCGGTCATGAAAACAGACTAGGATGCTTTTTTTTTTTTCCTTCAGCAAAGTCCCTAAAAAAAATCAGGCGAGAACTCGCATCAAAAGTGGCACCTTCAGGACTAAGGTGTTACAATTTTTGTTTAAACTAGCATCTACTATATTTCTGCAAAACAACCCTAACAAATTTCCAATTGAGCATTTTTCTCTCTGCTACTCAGCAACATGTCAGTCAGGAGGCACCTGTATTTATATTAATCTAACTAATATTCCATTTCAGTGACTTGAATACCATTAATATATTCTGGTGTGGAAAAACTGAATTATTAATATTTTAAAAACTAAGGGTCAAACATTTCAGACTAAAATTCTGAAACCTGTGTAATGCAGGTACAATACTGAAAGCTTTTCTACAGCAATTTCTCTACTTAACATGAAATTCTATCTTACTGCCTGTGTACACATGTTGAACACCGAAGACTTAGAAAATAAAATTATAATAGTTGATACTAAAACAATGGACTACACTGTGTAATACTTATTAATTAAACAATTATTATTTCATTTCTACCAGGCAATGTGCAAACTTAAATACAATACATAAAAAGTTTATCTATAAAGAAAATTGTGTGTATCTTGACTATGATTTTAAAAAAGACAAAATAATCATCTTATAGACTTTTAAGAACCAAAAGCAGCCAAAATTTACCTTCAGTATTTAAAACCCTTGTAGTATGATTTAAATGTTCAATGTATCAGCATTTAATACTGGTAATAATCATCTTTTCTGAAGCCTTGCTTTCGATCTTGGTCAAAGTACCGATTGTAGCCTGATCTGTCATAAGATGGTCTACCATAGAGTGATCTGTCATAGGATGGAGTGTTCAAAAGTGGTCTGTCCAAGAGTGGTCTGTCCAAAAGAGGCCTGTCTAAGAGTGGTCTCTCCAACAGAGGCCTGTCAAAACCTCGTCTCTCATAACCTGGTCTATCAAATTCTGCTCTACCAAAACCTTGTCTAGCAGCACCAGGTCTGTTAATAGGTTCATCAAAATCTTCCTCGAATCCATGATTATAATTCTGGCTGAAACCTTGTGCAAAGCCTTGGTTGGGACCATCCCTACGACCATAACCTGGAGCGAAGGGTTCCTCATCATAATCTTCATCATATCCCATCTCATATTTTGGCTGATTGAATGGAGGACGAGGCTGTTGATATGGCTGAAATCTTGGGTTGGCCTGACGGCGGCTATCAGCCGTTACAGTCTTCCATTCACCATAACCAGGGGTTTCAGCCTGTTCAGAGAAAAAGTTTTCATTCCTTAAAATCTTATCAATAATAAATACATAAAATAAAAATAACTAATAAATGTCAAATTTTTATACTGTTAAATCTATTAATTTATGCTACATTAATGTTAAACTTTTATATATATCAAAACAACCAGATGTGCATTAAACCTGTAGATTAATGCTAAAAGCTTTTGTGTAAAATATTATAACACTACAAAATCTTATAAATATTTGAAGGAGTCAGTTTAGATGTGCATAAGTCACTTACAATTACTGGTATAATTAGTTTTTAATATCCACTTATGTGCAGCATTATACTCGCATATAGAGACAAGAGAATTTCCTAAGTGATGCATGTATGTATGTACACTCTTGTAAATACATGAAAATGCACATACAGTGATTGGTAATTACAAGTGGGTAATCACTTCAGTGTAATAAACTTTAATAAGTTTCGTAAATTTAACATACACAACACCATAATACTCAAGTTGTAAAAATCATGAATGGTTGGCCAAGCTGATGAATTCAATTTAAAATTTTCCTAAACTTCTCACCAACATATATAATCCTCAAGCAAATTGATATTGATGGATTCATTGTAAAGTGTTAAATCACACTAATGCAATAATTACCCTTAGGTTTTGTTACGTCATGACACCGCAATACACAAGCATTTTGTACACCATAAATAGTTGGCCAAGCTGATGAATTAAATTTACAATTTGTAATACAATACGTTTTTAAAGCCTCTCACCAGCATATATAATCCTCAAGCAAACTTTTTCTTTGTGAAGCGTTAATCACACTAACGCAATAAACCTTAAATTATGTCACATTATCATTTACACAACACCACAATATGCAAGCATTGTGCAAATCATAAATGAGTGACCAAGTTGAATTAAATTTACAACTTGTAACACTTCCCTAAACCTCTCACCAGTATATATAATCCTCAAGCAAACTGCTAGTGCTGATTCATTGTGATGCACTAAGTTTAACGAATGAAAAATTTATAAAATGTGCATCACTGGAATACATCACTAAAACAATAATATAAACAAATGTAAAAAGTACATATAAAGAAGTGATCCTGAAAGGTGTCAATGATCTTCAGTTGATATACAGGAGTACTTTTCAGTAGCTGTAGCTGTGAAAAAGATCACTGTTATAGCCCAAAATAATGTTACATCCACAAACGTTCATGGTCACAGTCTTAAAATACACCACTCATAACAGTATGAAATAAAATTATACGTTTTGAAACTAAAGACTACACAAATTCTCTTCACTTTCATGTGAAATGCTCTGTGACATTCCAAACTGTGACAGTCTAACAGACAACTGTACAGCCTGAAATGAAACATTAACCAGCATTAAATGGAGCACTGTTAAGGCCTGAAGCGACACTAACAGTCAGTAATAATGATCATACAATCTCGCTTATGTAACTGCAAAGTCAACTGTAAGACAGAACAATAACAGTCCAAAACTGAAACTGTTGCAGTTAAGGAGACATGTATTAAGGAGCCTGACACAATGTGCTGTAGCATTCTAAAATAGATTTTTGTGTAATACTTACAAGTACGACAACAACGAAATAAGGAAGTTCTTATATCCTTAAATAGATAACATTAAATGGAACACTGCTGCAGCCAGAAATGACTGTGGCAGCCCATGTGTGTAATACAATATAACAACATTGTATCATTAGTTTGTTATATTCGTCTACGAAAACAAAACCTACTTGAGGATGTCATAACCCTAAACAGAACATAACAGCATGGAATACTGCCACAGCCAGAAATAACTGTGGCAGCCCATTCATGAAACTACTTAAGTTGAGAGAAATATCTACGTAAGCAGTGTATTAGAACCTACTTTACAGTAAACTCTGACCAGCCAGTCAAAATAAAGCAGGTTCCAATTTGGGGTGACAGTGACAGCTTCCAATATGAGCAGTTACACCTATAAATACTTAACACCCTTCAATTTTATCATGGGAAATACAATGTTTTTCATGAGCTGGCAATCAAAAGCATGGCCAACGAGTATGTATATCTGAGGAAATAATTCTTTTAAGTTAAAATAAAATATTTAGCCAAAACAAAGTAAATTGTCTGTTTACTGCACATGTTAGAAAAACAAAAAACTAACTTTAAAAAATATACTGTACTGTATATGAATACCTTTATAAAGACTAAGACAATCTTTGAAAATAAATGCAACAAGCACTAGCCTTTAGGCCTGCTATTCACAAATGAATGCATTAATTTAAAACTCAAGGCATTACTCAATAAGTGTGTTTTGCAATCTTTTTAAAATTACCCTTTACTGTGAGGAATAAAACCTTAAATAATGATTTAGTTTAAAACCACTCTAAACTAAGCTAATTTTAGTGTTCAGAAAAGTTTCTCATCAGACTTGCATATAATTTGTTTATTATTTCATAGTACTGCATTAAGGTCAGATATTAAAAGGAAACTTAGGCAAGTTCAAGTTACAATTTTTTTGTGTAGTTATTCTTTAAAAAGAATAAAGTCTTCTTATAACAGAGAGCTATCATTATTAGTTTATTTCATTAATGAAATGACAATTGCCTTAAGTAATTACTTAATTCATTAGTACAGAAGATTCACAAAACACTTCCTTTGATAGACTATTATTTATTCTAAAGTTTTATATCGAACTACTAAAAAGATCACTTAATTTGAATTCATCACTACTAGTACATTATCTTCAATGGAGAGCTGGTGTGGCAGTGAATCTGGTATACAATTTATTTACAAAATTAAATAGTACTGGCAATCTGATAGGGCATTATGCGAATATTAAATCCAAAGATGATTTCCAAATATGAGTAGAGTAATTGAAGCCTCAATTCTCAAGTTCCTCTAAAAATGCCTAAGAAAAAATCACATGAAAAGTTTTCATTATTGAATCAGCAAGTGGTACAAAAACCCATCGGGTACAAGGTAACAAAACCACTATATGAACTCAAGGAGAAAGTATTTCAAACCATCTTGTCTTTACCATTTATTCGTCCTTCACCTTCTTCGGCAAGGCACCTTCATTGTCCATCAACGTCCTCTTATTATTATTTGTAGACTGCTGTTGAGTAGAGTGGATGGATTTCACTAATGTCCATGTGAGGCGAGATCCCAAATAAAAGGTTTGACTCCGTATGGAACAAAGTTCTTAGAAAGAGAATTATAGTACTGTAGACTCCTGTTAGTTATACTATTACTGTACAATAATCAAAGTAAATCAAGGTGACCAAAACATCTATTTAGTTGGCAGCACAGTAAAACCCCAGTAATACGTGGCAGTGTGTTCTTGAAACAACAGGTATGCTTTGCCAACATTGATGACTAATAATAAGTAGTTCCAGTGTCACTTGTGTATTTGTATAATCATACATGTTGACAAGTGCTCTACCTAGTAGCCAGCCGTGCACCCTGACCAATGTGTACAACAACTTGTAATGTGCTAGAGAGTACTGTACAGTGGACCCCCGCCTAACGAGCAAAATTCATTTCAGAAGCCTGCTCAAGTGCCATTACCGAACGAATTTACTTCCTTAAGAAATAATGTCACGTAGGTTAGTCTATTTCAGACCCCCAAAAATACACTTCCACAAGCACTTACAATATTATACTTACATAATTGTACGATTTCCGGGGTGCTCATTAGGCGGGGGTCCACTGTATATTGATCCAGAGCACAGTACTCTATAATACAAAGGTCAAAAACATTTTCCTTATTTTACAGCTTCCACATTTTTTTCAACAACATTCCTAAATTTCGCTTCATTCAGAAACACACATGATCGACAGCAGCCTTTTCTTTTCTTTTTTCAATATGCTGGCCATCTCCCACAGAGACATGGTGACCCCCCCAAAAAAAAAAAAAAAAAAAACTTTCACCATCACTCATACATCACTGTCTTTCAGAGGTGCACAGGTATGACAGGTCAGATGTCACTCCAAACAGCAAATATCCTAAACCCCTCCTTTAAAGTGTAGGCATTGTACTTCCCACCTCCCTGAATCCCTTCACAAAATATTACCCTGCTCACACTCCAACAGCTCGTAGAGTCCCAAAAACCATTTGTGTCTTCTCTCCTAACACGCTCACACATGCCTGCTGTATGTCTAAGCCCCTTGCACACACAACCTCTTTTACCCCCTCCATCCCTTCCTAGGATGACCCCTACCCCTCCTTCCCTACATTACAGACTTATACACCCCTCCAAGTCATCCTATTTTGCTCCATCCTCTCTAAATGACCAAACTTTAACAACCCCTTCTAAGCCCTCTGAAATACAGTGGACCCCCAGTGTTCGTGATGCTCCAAACTCGCCTTTTTATGCAAGTGTATTTTTGTAAATGCTTTTGTAAGTGTATTTTTGGGGGTCTAAAAGGACTAGTCTACTTTACATTATTCCTTATGGGAATAAATTCGTTTGGTAATGGCACTTGAACAGCATTCTGGAATGAAAAAATCACGAAAACCAGGGGTCCACTGTACAGTAGAACCTCCGTACTCGAACTTAATTCATTCCAGAAGGCTCTTCAAGTACTGATCTGTCCAATTACCGAACCAAATTTTTCCCAACCAATTTTCTATTTGGTTGGCTGTTATCACTAACCCTCTTAGGCCCCATGGTGACTTTAAACAAATATAAATAAACACCAAAAAATACAGGGAAACATGAAATAGTTTACAGCAAAGTTCTGGCAGGTTGTGTTTGTTTGGTCAAGCGCCAAGTAAACGGTCGACTACCAAGTTATTTGTTTACTGAACAAAGCGTCCGAATACCGAATTGTTTGAGTACGGAACTGTTTGAGAACCGAGGTTCCATTGTACTTTTAGTAACTCCACGCCTAATTTCCACACTACGAATTCTCTGCATAATATTTACGCCACACATTGCCCTTAGATGCGACATCACTGCTTCCAGCCTCCTCCTTGCTGCAGCATTTACAATCCATGCTTCATACCCATAGAAGAGTGATGGTACCACTATACTCTCATACATACCCTTCTTTGCCTCCATGGATAATGTTCTTTGCCTCCATGGATAATGTTCTTTGTCTCCACAGATACCTCAATGCACCATCCACCTTTTTTCCTTCATCAATTCTGTGGTTTACCTCGTCCCTCATAAACCCATCCGCTGACAAGTCTACTCCCAAATATCTGAACACATTCACTTCTTCCATACTCCCTTCCTTCAATCTGATATCCAATTTTTATTAACATTACAGTATATCCAGAAAATACTTCACACCAGGAGGATCCTACTTATTTCAGCAGCATTACTAATTTTGATAAGTATCCCAACTAAAAGAATAAACTGCACACAGTGATGTAAACTGATGACAAAGACAACATTGTCAGCAAATGTTTTGATGAACCAATTAAGCAGATAAAGGGGTTGATGTCTAAAGCAAAATAAAAAAAATATATACTGCAGAGGTGGGTGTCAGAGTTTTATATAAGGATATGTAAATGGGTAATTCCAGGACAGACCAATCAACAAAAGTAAAAATAACAAAATTGCACAGACAGTCCCACATATACAGTTATGACAATTATTTCAGGAAATATTTTGCTACGAGTGGCTTCTCAGTCCTAATACAGAGACAGCTAAAGAAACAGGCATAAGTAGTAATACAGTCTAGTAAAATGGGGTAGGAAAGTGTGCACTGGTTGGTGTTATGTGATGGCAGTGTCTTGGTTGAGCAACAATTTGCTTGCCAAAATACTGGGAGATGCTGAGGCTGCCCAATTTTTTTTTTGTTGGATGGTGTCTGAGACTGGTATTAAGACAGCTTCCAAGCTTAGTGTCTTCCTCATAAAGTAGGATGGAAGCATGGTTCAATAATTTCATTTACAGTTATGTTCCCCAGGATGGGTTGTGGTCTGGGTCTTCTCTATGCATGTGTTATCTGATAATTTGCTTATCTATTATTGTTAATCAGTGCTTGCATAAATCATTATTAAATCTTAATTTATCCAACTTTAATTCACTATATCACACCATACAGCAATCTTGTTCCAATACTAACAAAACACAAACAACCAAAGTTCTAGATTAAGTACCACAGATTATGCTTCTTAACAACAGTATGTGGTTTGTTTGCAATCGTGTCATTACGATTTCGTGAGTCAGAGAGAACAGTGAATGTGTTCACATTCTAGAGAAAAAGCTAGACGTTACCTCTGGGACAAGAACCTTGCTGATTAATGCCATTTGGGCTGCACATCCCACTCTCACCAGCAACCACTTTGTAGTTGGTATTTGGCCCACCACTATCACCTATGCCTCTGAAATGGAACATCAAGGCCCACTGGGATTCCTACCAATCCACCTTAGAACTTTGTACACACCGCAGGAGAATCTTGATGAAGCAGAAAAAAACTATTTATCTCCAAGAGTTAGAACTCCAACAACACAGAATTAGAAATCAAAACTGTACGAGAGCTGACCTGACAGACACCCCACTCACCATACAAGAACTGGCAACATTTCTTACTTCAAAAATTCTAATTATCTACTCTGCCATTTTTTCTGGCATTTGCAACAGTTACTTTATTAGGTAACCTAAATAATAGGAGGTTATCTGACATTATTATATCAAAGACTTTTACACACTCCTTTCATTCTGCAACATGAGCCTCCTGGATTTTATATCTACTACTCATTCCTCTCCAGTTCTTAATTATTTCTACATTTAACCCTTTGACTGTTTCCGACGTATATATACGTCTTATGAGCCAATGTTTCGGACGTATTTATACGCCTAAATTCTAGCGGCCTCAAATCAAGCAGGAGAAAGCTGGTAGGCCCACATGTGAGAGAATGGGTCTGTGTGGTCAGTGTGCGCAGTATAAAAAAAATCGGGCAGCCACTGGTGTATTGTGGGAACACCATTTCAGTAGTCCTTGTTCAGCATGCCTAGTGGTAAGAATTATTTGACTCCTTGGCGCATCTGGGACATTTCTCTTCCTCAATGATAGCTCTAACACAGATGGAAGTGTGTCTGAAGATAAATTTCATGGTATTGAGGAGTTTGTGACCGAAAGCAATGCCCAGGATACCAGAAGGAAGGAAGGAAGAAAGAAAGTAAGTAAGGAAGAGATGAGAGGAAGGAAGGAAGGAAAGAAGAGATGAGAGGAAGGAAGGAAGGAAAGAAGAGATGAAAGGAAGGAAGGAAGGAAAGAAGAGATGAGAGGAAGGAAGGAAGGAAAGAAGAGATGAGAGGAAGGAAGGAAGGAAAGAAGAGATGAGAGGAAGGAAGGAAGGAAAGAAGTAAGGAAGGAGGAAAGGAAGAAGGAAGGAGTAAGAAAGAGAAAGGAAGGAAGAGATGAGAGGAAGGAAGGAACAAAAGAAGTAAGAAAGGAAGGAATGAAGGAAGAAAGGAAGGAAGGCAGGAAGGAACAGATGAGAGGAAGGAAGGAAAGAAATATGTAAGAAAGGAAGGCAGAAAGAAAGGAAGGAATGAAGGAAAAAAGGAAGCTAGGAAGGTAGGTATGAAGGAAAGGAAGGAGGTTGTGTTGACAGGCAGAGTGGGGTGGTGAGTAATGGTATAATATGTCATTTTGACAGCTGCCTTACCCTGACTCAGCAAATTTAGATGTTCCCCCCACACACACATAGCTTGGAGCTTTGAAGTGCTAATTGCAGTTGATGGAAAGTGTCTAGTCATTATATATGTGTATATATATTATAGAACAATAGTAATAAAAAAAATTTTTTATTGTTGGTTGGTGTAAACAAGTTTTGTAAACAATATAATGATACTAATGTTTGTGCGATTATTGTGTTGCATACAACGAGTGTATATATATACATTGCACCTTACTTTGGTCTCAGGCCACATAAGTTATATAAAAAAATAAAATAGTGAAAAAAACAAGAAACCTACGAAAGGAAGTAAAATGAAGTTTACCAAAGTTTACCGGGTGAGCGGCATTCGCCGCTGTTGCCATACGCGGCTCATTTTTTGCCAACTTTACGCCTCTATATCTCGGTAAATACTGATCGCAAAAAAAAAAAATTTGGGATTTAAACAATCAGAAAAATAATCTTAACATTTTGATAAGAAAAATAAAAAATTTTCGAATATTTCCCGACATAGAATGACAGTTTCAGAGAGGGGCCTCCGATAGTCAAATGGTTAAGCACTGGGAATTTGTCAGTAGAGGACATCATTATATTTTCTACTGCCTGCTGGGAGACTGTTGACATCTCTGACTTTCATTCCTATTTTGGTAATGCCTGTTATGGATGATACAAAACTGGCTAGTGTTTTATCTATGTCTGATATGAAGATGAGAAACAGTCAAGGTACGAAACCATGTCTGAGGTACTGAAGTTTTTACTTTCCTAAGGCTAGATTCTGCTTTGTTTACTACTATTGTGTTCTCTCCACCCACACTGCACTAACTTCACTCATGATACAAGAACAATAAAAAGACAATACCGTGATTGGAACAATTAACAAATAACCGGCAAGTACGAGACAAAATTATGACGACATTTTAGTCCAACTAATACCACTGACAGTCACACTAGTCTTGTACCACTAAGTCACACACTAGTCTTTACCACTACAGTCACACTAGTCTTGTACCACTGACAGTCACACTAGTCTTGTACCACTGACAGTCACACTAGTCTTGTACCACTGACAGTCACACTAGTCTTGTACCACTGACAGTCACATAGTCTTGTACCACTGACAGTCACACTAGTTTTGTACCATCAGTACCAGTCTTCCACGACAGTCACACTAGTCTTGTACCACTGACAGTCACACTAGTCTTGTACCACTGACAGTCACACTAGTCTTGTACCACTGACAGTCACACTAGTCTTGTACCACTGACAGTCACACTAGTCTTGTACCACTGACAGTCACACTAGTCTTGTACCACTGACAGTCACACTAGTCTTGTACCACTGACAGTCACACTAGTCTTGTACCACTGACAGTCACACTAGTCTTGTACCACTGACAGTCACACTAGTCTTGTACCACTGACAGTCACACTAGTCTTGTACCACTGACAGTCACACTAGTCTTGTACCACTGACAGTCACACTAGTCTTGTACCACTGACAGTCACACTAGTCTAAGTTGAACTGAAATGTCATCACAAGTTTCAGTATCCTACATGCATGATACAAGGTCATGCAACTCTGCAATAAAAAGCTATGAAAGCCACAACAAACCCATACTATTCATGAAGTGTTAAGATTGTATGGCCTCTCCTCACTCAACGACGGGGTTCTGTTTCTAAGAGTAGGTCGGTAAGCGAATTGGTCGTTAAGTGAGGAGCATACTGTACTGGTAGAGTGTTTGTGTCAACCATCTTTAGATATTTTTTTAATGTCACCTTTGCACCATTTATAATATTTTTAGTATATGTACAGTGGAACCCCGGAGTTCATGATTAAACCGTTCCAGAAGGCGCTCTGAACACCGAATATAATGAACTCCAGATCTATTTTCCCCATAAGAAATAATGAAAATACAGTAGGGCCCCGCGTTTCGCCTTTCGGTGTTCCGTTCATACAGCGAGTTCAAATTATAACCAAAACCTCTGTATACGGCGAGCGTCTTCCAGATACGGCACGCGCCACCCGGTTTGTTTACATTTTCCGTGAGCACATCTCTCTATTATGTAATAATCACTCTTGGGCACATTAAATGTCCAATTTTACATCAATATAGACATTTTCATTAATCCATCTATGATATTTTCTTAAAAATTATATAAGAAACACGTTACAAAACATATGAACATGCTGTTTATATGCTATGGTGTTGCCGGGCAGAGGGAAAACATTACGTAATACTACTAATAATAATCACTCTTGGGCACATTAAATGTCTTTATTTTACGTTAATACAGTGGACCCTCGGTTTTCGCCGAAAATTCTTTCCAGAATGCTGCTCAAGTGCCATTACCGAACGAACTTACTTCCTTAAAAAATAATATCACGGAGGTTAGTCTATTTCAGACCCCCAAAAATACACTTGCAAAAGCACTTACGAAAATACACTTGCATAAATGTTCGAGTTTGAAGATGACCGAAAACCGAGGGACAACTGTATAGACATTTTCATTAATTCATCTATGATATTTTGTCAAATTTTTTTATAAAACACGTTACATAGCATATAAACATGATACAGTGGACCCCTGAGTTTCGGTCACCTCTGAAATCGTAAAAATTATGTAAATGTAATATTGTAAGTGCTTTTGTAAGTGTATTTTTGGGGATCTGAAATGGACTAACCTACTTGACATTATTCCTTAAGGGAATAAATTCGTTCGGTAATGGCACTTGAGCAGCCTTCTGGAATGAATTATGACCGAAACTTGGGGGTGCACTGTACATACACCCACAGAATAAAAATTGACAAATATGAGATTTGTTTACCAAGTGACTTAGTAGGAGTGTTGGAAGAATTACGTTTTCTCAAACACTGAGGGATAACTGTAGAAAAATATTCCTTTCATATGCCTTCACTCTATATATGGCTATTCACGACCCTTTTGGGTTTAGCGCTTCTTTTTTATTATGATAATACTATCATTAAACCATACCACGGGTGGGGTTCGAACCCGCGGTCAGAGAGTCTCAGAACTCCAGACCGTCGCGTAAGCCACTGGGCCAGCAAGCTTCAATAAGATTCATCCAACTAGGTATATTTCTACACCATAAGGAGGTTAGCATAGGCACCACTGTGTCCACAAATGCAAGTTTTTACAGACGAATCTCCAGCTAGCATGGCCGTGATGAACTCTAGCTCAAGTTCCCCTCAAAGCCGTCAACATGAAGCTAGCTGGCCCAGTGGCTTACGCGACGGTCTGGAGTTTTGAGACTCTCTGACAACGGGTTCGAACCCCACCCGTGGTATGGTTTGTTTGCAATCGTGTCATTACGATTTCGTGGGTCAATACTATCATTAACTCTACAAATAGTGTGTTGCATGAGAATGGGAGTGTTGCTGTTTGTTTATTTTGTACTAATTTGTACAAATTGTACAATTGAGGTAATTATTATTACGTATAACAAAAAAAATTATTTTGAGGTAAAAGTTTCACAAACTCTTACAAACCTATGTGAATGAACTAAAAGGGGACACGTATTAATCGCATTCATTTCACCTGACCAAGTGATCACCCACTACCTGTTCAGTTTTTTTTTTTACCTTGTCTGAACTCCGTATCTCGTTCTCTCTCTCTCGTTTACTCTCTCGGTTACTCTCTCGTTAACTCTCTCGTTTACTCTCGTTAACTCTCTCGTTTACTCTTTCGTTAACTAGTTGGCTCTCATTGACTATGGCGTCTAAGCTTAGTTGTGATAAAAAGAGGAATCGTAAGCCTCTTACTTTAAGTGCCAAGTTAGAAATGATTAAACTCGGTGAACTGACTTTTTTGAGTTATCCTAGGTTGTCTATGCATATTCTGCTATGTATGATAATCTATGTAACTGTATTTGTGAATACCTGAATAAACTTACTAACAAGGTACAGTGGTACCTCGAGTTACGATATTTTTTCGTTCGAGAATGCTGTTCAAGTGCCATTACCAAACGAATTTATCCCCATAAGGAATAATGTAAAATAGACTAGTCCTTTTACACCCTCAAAAATATACCTACAAAAGCATTTAAAAAAAAAAACTTACATAAAAGGGCGATTTTGGGGACCATCGTAACTCGAGGTACAACTGTATATGTTGATCGCTGAGATAGCCATCAAATACAGTTACATATAGCAGCATATGTGTAGAGAACCCAGGATAACCCAAGAGTGTCAGCTTGCTAGGAGCTAATGCTGGGGATTGCAAGTTAAAACCTATGATAATTTATCACTCAAGAGAATCCTAGGGCCCTAAAGAACTATGCAAAAGGTAGCCTCCCTGTTTATTATAAATCCAATTCGAAAGCTTATTCCTAGTATATATTCTTTATAGTATAATAACATATAACTCCTACTGTGTATAATACAGTGGTCCCTCGGTTTTCGTGCATCTCCAAACTCAAACATTTATGTAAGTGTATTTTCGTAAGTGCTGTTGCAAGTGTATTTTTGGGGGTCTGAAATAGACTAACCTACGTGACATTATTTCTTAAGGAAGTAAATTCGTTCGGTGTTGCATGCAAAGAGTATGTAACCTTTATTCGGAGCATGTTAAACACACCCACATAGGCTCTCCTCCAACCAGCGAACCATCGTTAAGGGTTTGGTGATGGGGCCCCATCATCAAATCAACGACTCGGTTCAGCCAATTAAAATGCGAGTTTAACAATGACAAAGGTGACGTGGTTACCACTCGCGGTTTGTCATTGGAATTCCTGCATAGAGCTGGTTGTGGAAAGTTGTCTGTCTTTTGGCTGCTGCTTAGCCTAGACAACTGTGGCGTGCACTAAACACTACTCCTTTGTATATAGTGTACATATGTGTAAATAGCCCTTTGTTATATTTGGTAAGGAAAAGACAAAAGTCTTATATAATCACAATTACTTGGTGAAGGAAAAGACAAAAGTCTGGAAATAATCTAACTGATTTTTTGAAGGAAATACAATTTCAATACATCTTCTACTGTGTTTCTTTGCTCCAAGCTCCCTTTACACTCAGGTTAACAGGCCATTGAACCTGAGGTTGTAATATTCGGTAATGGCACTTGAGCAGCATTCTGGAACGAATTTTCGGCGAAAACCGAGGGACCACAGTATTAAGGTATTAAATGGACCCCAATGGAAATAAGTCACTGACTTTTTTGGGTTATTCTAGGTTTTCTACACACATGCTGCTATATATGATAATTCTATGTAACTGTATTTGTGTATACCTGAATAAACTTACTTACTTTTTTTTTTTTATTAACACATCGGCCAATTCCCAACAAGGCAGGGTGGCCCGAAAAAGAAAAACTTTCATCATCATTCACTCCATCACTGTCTTGCCAGAGGGGTGCTTTACACTACAGTTATAAAACTGCAACATTAACACCCCTCCTTCAGAGTGCAGACACTGTACTTCCCATCTCCAGGACTCAAGTCCGGCCTGCCGGTTTCCCTGAATCCCTTCATAAATGTTACTTTGCTCACACTCCAACAGCACATCAAGTATTAAAAACCATTTGTCTCCATTCACTCCTATCAAATACGCTCACACATGCTTGTTGGAAGTCCAAGCCCCTCGCACACAAAACCTCCTTTACCCCCTCCCTCCAGCCTTTCCTAGGCCGACCCCTACCCCGCCTTCCCTCCACTACAGATTTATACACTCTCAAAAGTCATTCTGTCTCGTTCCATTTTCTCTACATGTCCGAACCACCTCAACAACCCCTCCTCAGCTCTCTGGATAATAGTTTTGGTAATCCCGCACCTCCTCCTAATTTCCAAACTCCGAATTCTCTGCATTATATTCACACCACACATTGACCTCAGACATGAAATCTCCACTGCCTCCAGCCTTCTCCTCGTTGCAACATTCATCACCCATGCTTCACACCCATATAAGAGTGTTTGTATAACTATACTCTCATACATTTCCCTCTTTACTTCCATGGACAAAGTTCTTGGTCTCCACAGACTCCGAAGTGCTCCACTCACCCTTTTCCCCTCATCAATTCTATGATTCACCTCATCCTTCATAGACCCATCTGCTGACATGTCCACTCCTACATATCTGAATACATTCACCTCCTCCATACTCTCTCTCTCCAATCTGATATCCAATCTTTCGTCACCTAATCTTTTTGTTATCCTCATCACCTTACTCTTTCCTATTTTCACTTTCAATTTTCTTCTTTTACACACCCTACCAAATTCATCCACCAACCTCTGCAACTTCTCTTCAGAATCTCCCAAAAGCACAGTGTCATCAGCAAAAAGCAACTGTGACAACTCCCACTTTGTATTCGATTCTTTATCTTTTAACCCCACACCTCTTGCCAAGATCCTCGCATTCACTTCTCTTACAACCCGATCTATAAATATTGAACAACCACGGTGACATCACACATCCTTGTCTAAGGCCCACTTTTACTGGGAAATAGTCCCCCTTCCTCCTACACACTCTAACCTGAGCCTCACTATCCTCATAAAAACTCTTCACTGCTTTCAGTAACCTACCTCCTATTCCATACACCTGCCACATTGCCCCCCTATCCACCCTATCATACACCTTTTCCAAATCCATAAATGCCAGAAAAACCTCTTTACCCTTATCCAAATACTGTTCACCTATATGTTTCACTGTAAACACTTGGTCTACACACCCCCTACCTTTCCTAAAGCCCCCTTGTTCATCTGCTATCCTGCTTTCTGTCTTACTCTTAATTCTTTCAATAATAACTACCATACACTTTACCAGGTACACTCAACAGACTTATTCCCCTATAATTTTTGCACTCTCTTTTGTCCCCTTTGCCTTTATACAAAGGAACAATACACGCTCTCTGCCAATCCCTAGGTAAATTACCCTCTTCCATACATTTATTAAATAATAGCACCAACCACTCCAAAACTATATCCCCACCTGCTTTTAACATTTCTATCTTTATCCCATCAATCCTAGCTGCCTTACCCCCTTTCATTCTACCCACTGCCTCACGAACTTCCCCCACACTCACAACTGGCTCTTCCACACTCCTACAAGATGTTATTCCTCCTTGCCCTATACACGAAATCACAGCTTCCCTGTCTTCATCAACATTAAGCAACTCCTCAAAATATTCCCTCCATCTTCCCGATACCTCTAACTCTCCATTTAATAACTCTCCTCTCCTATTTTTAACTGTCAAATCCATTTGTTCCCTAGGCTTCCTCAACTTATTAATCTCACTCCAAAACTTTTTCTTATTTTCAACAAAATTTGTTAATATCATCTCACCCACTCTCTCATTTGCTCTCTTTTTACATTGCTTCACCACTCTCTTAACCTCTCTTTTTCTCTCCATATACTCTTCCCTCCTTGCATCACTTCTACTTTGTAAAAACCTCTCATATGCTAACTTTTTCTCCCTTACTACTCTCTTTACATCATTCCACCAATCGCTCTTCTTCCCTCCCGCACCCACTCGCCTGTAACCACGAACTTCTGCTGAACACTAACACTACATTTTTAAATCTACCCCATACATCTTCGACCACATTGCCTACACTCTCACTAGCCCATCTATCCTCCAATAGTTGTTTATATCTTACCCTAACTGCCTCCTCTTTTCGTTTATAAACCTTCACCTCTCTCATACTTTTACTCCCACTGTAGCTATAACTAAAAAGTGATCTGATATATCTGTGGCCCCTCTATAAACATGTACATCCTGAAGTCTACTCAACAGTCTTTTATCTACCAATAAGTAGTCCAACAAACTACTGTCATTTACTTACTTACTTTTCATAAATTGGTTCACAGACTATTTTAAGCCACAGTTGAGGCTTAATGCAAGGAAAAGAAAATTCTTTTAACGTTTTACTTTTTTTAGACAATACCATGCCACTCACCTCTCACACATCAATGTTAATACTTTAAGGTAAGTAATAAGTGTACTCTGTGTGTATCTTACTTTTTATTGTGTTTTTAATGCCTAGTGCTATTGCTAACTTAATATAAGTTAGTGTAAGCTTGTTGTCTGACATTTATATGCATTTAGAAGTGGAACAAAATGGAATTCTGCTTTTCGGCAATGCCTGCTTTAAGGCACTAGCCTGGAACCTAACCTGCCGTATAAGTGGGGCCCTACTGTAAAATTAATCCGTTCCAGACACCCAAAAGTATTAAAATAAATTCTTTTTGTACAACAAATATACATTAAATTACACAGAAAACAATGAGACAAGAAATAAACAGTAATAACATGTCACTTACCTTTATTGAAGAGTTGTTGATGTGTGGAAGATGGGAGGGGAGAGGATGGAGGAGTTGCTAGTGTTTGGAAGGGGAATCCCCTTCCATTAACACTTCAGGTACCAAGTTCTTTTCCAGGGTTACTGGCCTTTTTCTTTTTATGCCAATAGGACCAGGTTGAGAGTCACTTGACCCCTGTCTGATAAAATAACTGTCCAGGGAGCTCTGTATCTGGCATTCCTTTAAAACAGCCCTGAAGTGGGACACCACAGTCTCATTGTACATGTTGCTAGCATGGGCTGCAACAGCTTTGTAGGGTGATAATGCTCCATAAATCTTTGCAAGTCACTCCACTTGGCACACATCTCCTTAATCTTTGAAGAAGGCAACGTCCTTCATAGGCTTTGCCATACTGCCTGGCCAGCTCAGCGACACGAACTCCACTTTCATATTTTGCAATGATCTCTTTTTTTCAGTTCTACCGTATTTCTGACATTCTTTACCACAGGCCTGGCACTAGGAGCTTTCTTGGGGCCCATGGTGGCTTATTTAGCAGTTGCAAGCCCTAAAAACACTGGAATAATGACAAAATGTATGGTATGAATGCGTGGGAATGCGTGGGTGGCGCTCACTCGCTGGTAAACAATGGCACACTGACTCAATGGGGTGTCGAGCCCACTCAGGCCACACGTACGCGTCCGGGACGAATCACGAACTCCGAGCGGATCCATGAACACCGAACAAATATTTTTCCGAAAAAATATCACGAACTCCGATGCCAAAGAACTCCGGGGGTCCATTGTATTTTTAAATGTTTAATACACATTACCTAGGTTTGCATACTGGTTGGAGAGCTGGTCATAAGTCTGAGTGGTTGATAAACGAGTATGTCGCTGAATAAGGAGAGATTGTATTACCTATTCATAGTTTGCATACCTGACTATGGTGAGTCATCAGTGAAGTGAGGCAAGAGAGAGAGAGGGACAAGTGGACTGCATAATTCTGAACTGTGATAAGGCATTCAGTATAATACCTCATAAAAGACTGCCACAAAAGCTAAAAAAGTAGGTAGGAATAACAGCTTATCCCAAGAAAGGGTAAGGGCCCACTAGCTTCCTTTCCTATTTCATGGGTTTTTGCTTTAGTTGCTGGAATGCCTAGTGTAATCCGGCAAAGTCACTAATCCAGCACCCTACAGGTCCCAATGATGCTGGATTAATGATGGCTGACCTGTAGTAGCAGCAGCAGAAGCAGCAGGAGCAGAAGCAGCAGAAGAAACAGCAGAAGCAGAAGAAACAGCAGCAGCAGAAGAAACAGCAGCAGCAGGAGAAGCAGAAGAAGCAGGAGAAGCAGAAGAAACAGCAGCAGCAGGAGAAGAAGCAGGAGAAGAAGCAGAAGAAACAGCAGAGGAAGAAGCAGCAGCAGTAGAAGCAGAAGAAACAACAGAAGAAGCAGAAGCAGTGGCAGCAACAGTAATGCCTAAGAAAAAGGAGCACTGCTGGAGAGATAATGGCCCACAAGGGTGAGACCAAGAACACAGGGAAGAAAACTGAAGGACAAAACACACCTAGGCAGAAGGAAGGATGACAAAGAAAATAGTAAAGGAAAAGAGGTAGGGAGAGAAGAATAGATCAGTGCTCCTTTTTCTTATCCTTAAGACTTCCTCCACTTCTACTACTACATTACTACTATTGCCTCACTTCACTCCTTTTTTTTTTGTCTCTTAGGCCACTACAACTACTCCCTCTACTTACTACCAACACTACTACTTTTACTATCAGCATTACCTAAACCACCTCTTCTTCACTTCCTTCTTTCTTCCTCTCTTTGTCCAACTCTCCCTGGTGTGTTAGTGTGACTTGTAAATGATTCAAGTTGGACCAAAACATCGTCATAACTTCTCTCTCCAATGTGAGAGCTATTTGTGTATGGCAAGAAAAAGTTTAAGTGTTCAATTCTTGTAAGTGTTATGAAGGACGACGAGAAGTTATGGACTTAATGAAGAATAAGTTCATACAATTAAAAGAAACAAGGCAAATATACAGGCTTGTACAATGACTAACCCAGGTTGTCACCTCCTGAAAAGATTTTTACTTTTGATTTCATTACCTTTGGAAAAAGATTTTCTAATAGTCATTTCGTAGGATCATTTTTTATTTTAAAATTTTCAACCCTGGGAGCAAGTTTGCGAGCAGGGGTCATAACACTGACAGGGTTAAGCATCACTTTATTTCTGGTCATGTTTCACCTGCACAGCAAGAACCTTGCATTCAAGGTTGTCTTCACTCTTTACAATTCCTGTACTCATCTAGAAGCTTTTGTGGATGTGCACCCACATGTAAAAGTTGCATTTTCACCTTCAAATAGATCTTTAACATGATTACTAGATCATGGAATTATTAGGTCATTCAAGTGTAACTAGACACAAAGTGATGTGAAAACTTGTTGCAGCACTGGACACTGACTCCACGCTTACAGAATCAAACTTTTGCCATGAATTTAACTTTGCAGATTGTAGCCTTGTGTGGTGAATACTTTCACAAGTTTTCCCTCACTTGAAAGTCAGGTGTGGGTGACAGATAAAGAAAAATGAAGAATGGCTTGAAGAAAAAACAATTAATACTGCAGTGAGCAGTTCCATATTATTAATAAAGTTGCAGACTTTGTCAATGAGGAGGAACCTGACAAATCTAGAAAAGCACTATTCTGAAACAAGGCTTAGTGGTTGATGATGCTTTACCATCAGCTGTATAAAGTATTGAAGATAAGAGAGACCAGAGATGCACTACAGAATCTCTCACTACTCCAGTACAATCACTGACTTTAGTGCCAGTGCCTCAACCACCCACCTCAGCCCAGCAGGACCACAGCATCCCTCTCCATTCTGTTCAGAATCATCGACAAACACCAGCAACCAAAATTTAAGGTAAAAAATATAGCTTCTGTAACATTTGTAGCCTTAACCAATGCATTAACCCTTTTGGTGTTGGTCCCGTTATATAACGGCTTTCAAGCTAGTGTTGGTCCCATAGTACAACACCATGAGCTCAGCTCACTCAGATAAGCTGTGAGCGGTAAATTTGGGCCTAGATATGAGAGACTGAGTCTGTGCGATAAGTGTGCACCATAAAAAATCCTGCAGCACGTAGTGCATGAGGAAAAAACTTGCGACTCTTTGGTTTAAAATAGTGACTTTGGGGTGTATTTTCATATGGTTTTTATGGCTGTATTCTCGGTTTCTTGGTCTCAATTGATAGAATGAAAGATATATTACAGAAATAGAAATGATTTTGATTAATTTCAGGACTGAAAATAGCTTGAAATTGAACTCAAAGTAGGAGAAATGTTCGATTTTTGCCGATATTCCAGATTACACTTGTCCAATATGCGTCCAGCTTGCCAGTGTAATACGCTTTTAAGAATGTGTTGCCATTATTTATACAATTATTACAATAATGCAGTAATATGCATAACAGTAAATCTTCTATTTTTTTGTGTGAACAAAAATTCAAAATTGAAAGCAAGCATAATATAAGAAGGGTCTGGAGTTGTGACTAAGGAATAGAGGAATTATTTTTTAGTGCCAGGAATGTTTACATTGTTTATTCTGGACCCTACTTTCAAATTGGCAATTTAAGTGATCTGAAATTCGTAATTTGGCCAATTACCAATTTCTGATCACTTTATTGGGTAGCTGAAATAGGTAAATGGTCGGTTTTTTGTACTCAGTCGATAGAAAGAAGGAATACTAGTGAAATAGCTGAGTTTGGTTGACTGGAACAATGGAATTGGCCAAAAATAGGGCACAAAGTGGGCAAAATCACAGATGTGTAAATATCGCCAAGACCGCCAACTTTGCGAGAGCATAATTTCGTAAGTTTTCCATCAAATTTCGTACTTTGGTTTCATTACCTTCAGAAAAAAAAAGATTATCATTTCATAAAATATTTTTTTTTTTTAAATTCTTCAACCCTGAGAGCAAGTTTGAGATCAGGGGTCTCGACCCTGAATGGGTTAAACATAATACATCCTGACAACCAACTACAATTACATTATCATTTTTTATGTTTACAATTTGGGGACCTAAAAACAAGTAGATTGCCATTTTTGAGGTCCAAGGAACGTAACCCTATTTTTTCCCATATATTCTTCGGTTTATTTTAGACAATTTTTGTCAGATGCCATTTTTCATGAAAATAACTATTGTCATAGTTGACAGTCAACTGTATACTGTGATGTAGGTCTGCATCAAAGGTCTCTCACATTACTAAACAAAGCATTTAGCTGCTTGCTAAATCTAATGCTGTACAGCCTCTCCTCACTTAGCGATTTACTTGCATACTGACGATTTTGACTTACGACGGGCTCTCTAACCAGTATGCATACCTAAATCATGTATATTAGAGCTAATTTCCTCTATTCTGTTTATTACAATATACAGTGCACTACTGTATAAACATTTAAAAATGTACTAAAAATGCTATAAATGGTGCAAAGGTGACATTAAAACAATATCAAAGATGGTTGACACACACAAACCCACTTAAATTATAGTATTCTCCTTACTACGTGATGGATTTGTTTACCGACGTGGTCTTAGGAACGAAACTCCGCCGTTAAGTGATTTGCTTAAGCCTTAAATTTAGAGATTTTAATTTAAGTCTGCATAATATAAAACATTCGTGCAATAATTGCAATCAACCAAAAACGGATGAAAATCCCTACAGGTGGAAATTTGAGTGAATTGGTCAAGGCATCTTTCACACTTAATTTAGTGCATGCAGATATGCTCTAAGTGACACTTCCCGTTAAGGCTCATCTCCTCCCTTTTCCGATTATTTCTCCTGATTCATCGAGCTCTCAAATAAGCGCTAAATTAAGTATGAAAGGTGCCTCGAGCTAGTCATTTAACCCTTTGACTGTTTCGGACGTATATATATGTCTTACGAGCCAATGTTTCGGACGTATTTATACGCCTAAATTCTAGCGGCTTCAAATGAAGCGGGAGAAAGCTGATAGGCCTACATGTGAGAGAATGGGTCTGAGTGGTGGGTGTGCGCAGTATGAAAAAAATCGGGGACCCAGTGGTGCATTGTGGGAGCGCCATGTTTGTAGTCCTTGTTCACCATGCCTGGCGGTAAGAAGTACCTCACTCCCCAGCGAATTGTGAGGCCTTCTCTTCCCAAGTGATAGTTCTAACAGCGATGGAAGTGCCAGTGAAAGTGAATTCCATGGTTTTCAAAAGGGTGTGACCGAAACCAGTGCCCAGGATAACATAATTAGTGATGAAAAGCCAGATGACCCACAACCTTCCACCTCTGGTGCTGGGCCGTCTCATTCACGTTCACCTGTACCAGAACGAAAGAGGAAACTATTTCAACGTGTAGAAGACTCTGATGTGAGCAGTGTAAGTGATGATGACAGTGATTTCAAAGCTATTGAAAGCAGTTCTAGTGGTGACAGTGAGGGAGATTATTCTCCAGTGAAGCGGCAGTATGTACGACTCAACATGCGTTCTGGTAGTGTGCCATATGCTATTCCAAGGAAAAGGAGTAAATCTCGGAGTACATCTCTTGGCCCTACACCACGAATTGATAGTGAAGATGACAATATTGTTACAATGGGGATGCGTAATGTGCGTGGGGCAGGTGGTGGTAGTGGTGGTGTTGGCGGTGGCATGAGTCATGTGCCACCACGAGCGGGCCACACTGCTAACTCAGCACAACCACCATCAACCACCCCAACACTTCCACAACCTGCACAACTACAACCACCTGTCAATATCCAGTACGCACCAGCAGACCGCATCTGGGATTGGCAGCAAGGTGACAATTTTGTTCCCAATCCCCATGACTTTGATGAAGCACAAAGTGGAATACGGCCATCGTGTACCCTTGGGAACAATGCTACTGAACTAGAATGCTTTGAGTTATTCTTCGATGAACCCCTGATGGACATTATTGTCAGGGAAAGCAACACATACTATGAGTACACCATGGCAAACACATTTCTTTCACCAAGGTCACGGCTACACCAGTGGAAGGACACAACTGTGGCAGAGATGTACTTGTTCTTTGCCACAATAATGCTTATGCCACATGTTTATAAGCACACTGTCACCACATACTGGTCGACAGAACGCCTGATTTCAACCCCAGGTTTTAGTGATATTATACCAGTGAATCGTTTTTTGATACTGTTGCGTATGCTTCACTTTTCTGATAAAACCAGGCCTGACAGAAACGACAGGTTATATAAGATCAGGAATGTGTTCATGTACCTGAAACAAAAGTTTTGTATGTATTTTTATCCCTTCAGGAAGCTTGTTATTGATGAGTCTTTGATTTTGTTCAAAGGCAGACTGTCATTCAAGCAGTATATACCAAGCAAGAGGAAACGATTTGGTATAAAGTTATTTGTACTGTGTGATTGCAAAAGTGGTCTGGTTCTGGATCTAATTGTGTACACTGGCAGTAATACATTGAGAGATACCATGAAGTTATTAGGTATCTCTGGTGATGTGGTTAGAACAATGATGGAACCATATCTTGGTAAGGGCATATATTATATACTGATAACTGGTCCCACGAGCCCTTTACTCAGTGATTTCTTGCAGTGAACATGACAGACGTGTGTGGCACAGTGCGTGCAAATCGTAAACATATGTCTAGGTTTGACGCTGGCACTCGTAAGAGGTGAAGTGCAGGTGTTTGCTGCCAATGATATCATGGCATTTCGGTGGCAAGACAAACGTGATGTCACATTGTTGACATCAGTTCTACAGACATGAAATGGTAGACAGTGGAAGACAGAATAGAGACCAATGAACCCATTCTAAAACCTGCAGCTGTGATGGACTACAACCTCAATATGCGCTTAGTGGACAAATGTGACATGCAGATTGGGTTTGCTGATTGTGTACGCAAAAGTTATAAGTGGTACATAAAACTCTTTTTCCATCTTCTTGACATTTCCATGCTGAATGCTTATAACATGTACAAGTTGAAGACCAACAACAAACCCAAATATGGTGAATTTTGTTTGTCAGTCATCAGACAAATAATATTCAAGTACCAAGGAGCAACACCTGCAATAGACCAGCGCCCACGAAATTATCAACATGCCCTCTCGTATGAGGCCTGGTGATCACTACCCCATACAAGTGCCTGCTACTACTCTCAAGAAAAATGCTCAGAAGAGGTGTTTTGTCTGTAAACATACCACAAAACGCCACAAACACAGAACACACTCGTTTTATGTGTGAGGAGTGTAAAGTACCACTGTGCATATACCCATGTTTCAAAGAGTTCCACAAGCTGCAGGAGTTCTAGGAAAGTGTACAAGTTGAAGACCAACAACAAACCCAAATATGGTGAATTTTGTTTGTCAGTCATCAGGCAAATAATATTCAAGTACCAAGGAGCAACACCTGCAATAGACCAGCACCCACGAAATTATCAACACATGCCCTCTCGTATGAGGCCTGGTGATCACTACCCCATACAAGTGCCTGCTACTACTCTCAAGAAAAATGCTCAGAAGAGGTGTTTTGTCTGTAAACATACCACAAAACGCCCACAAACATGCAGACACACTCGTTTTATGTGTGAGGAGTGTAAAGTACCACTGTGCATATACCCATGTTTCAAAGAGTTCCACAAGCTGCAGGAGTTCTAGGAAAGTGTTCAGTGAGTGTACATATGTATATATATATTATAGAACAATAGTAATGAACATTTTTTGTCGTTGTTTGTTTGTGTAAACAAGTTTTGCAAACAATATAAACATACTAATGTTTGAGCAATTATTGTGGTGCAAACAACGAGTGTATATATATACATTGCACCTTACTGTGGTCTCACAGGCCACATAAGTTACATAAAAAAAGAAAATAGTGAAAAAAACAAGAAATCTACGAATGGAAGTAAACAGAAGTTTACCGAGTCAGCAGAATTCGCCGATGTTGCCATATGCAGCTCATATTCTGCCAACTTTACGCCTCCATATTTCGGTAAGTACTGATAGCAAAAATTTGTTTTAGGCTTAAAACAATCAGAAAAATAATCCTAACATTTTGGTAAGAAAAAATAATTTTTTTTTGAATATTTCTCATAGAATGACAGTTTCAGAAAGGGGTCTCCGACAGTCAAAGGGTTAACCCTACGAGGGTACAAGAATTTTCAATTTTGTTTTATTATTTTTTCTTATGAAATGGTAGAAACTTTTTCTGAAGGTAATAAAACAAAAAGTACAAAATATGATGAAAAACATGAAATTATGCTCTCGTGAATTTTGCTGTCAGGAACATTTACACCGGCGATTTTGCCCAATTTGAGTCCTATTTTCGGCCAATTACATTTGTTCCATTAGACCAAATTTTTAGCAATTTTGCTAATGTTTTTCCATTTATCTATTGAGCATAAGAAATTGCCCAGCAACTATTTCAACTACCCAATAAAGTGACTGGAAATTGGTAATTTGGCCAATTTCACACAAAATTCAAAACATTCCCAAATTTTAAAATAGTGTCCAAAATAAACAATGCAAGCATTCCTGGCAGTAAAATACCATTTCCTCTGTTTATTAGTTATGTTTTTAAGGCTTTACAGATGAATTTCATTTTTATTTTTATTCACAAAGAATTTTTATTCACCAAAAATAGATTTACTGTAATGCAATATTGTAATAATTGTATAAATAATATCAGCGCATTCGTGAATGTATTAGACCCACCAGCTGACGTGTATTGGATGCATGGTGTGATTTGTTTACTCTTGAACATCGGTAAAATTCAAACATTTCTGCTACTTTGAGCTCAATTTCAAGCTATTTTCAGTACTAAAACCAATCAAAATTATCTCTATTTCTGTAATATATCCTCCATTCTATCAAATGAGACAAGAAACCATGAATTCAAACCTAAAAACCATATGAAAATACAGACAGTCGCTGTTTTAATTCAAAACACTTTTTTCTTGTTATGCACTGAATACTGCAGGATTTGTTTTATATGGTACACACTTACCACATAGATGCATTCTCTCATATCTAGACCAAAATTAACTGCTCACAGCTTATCTGAGTGAGCTGAGCTCATGACGTAGTACCATTGCTTGGACCCTGGTTTCAAAGCTGTAGAACAGACCCTCAAAGGGTTAATATCCCCACGTGGTGTGATTGGCACAAAACATACATATTTTAACAGTCTTCCAAGAATTAATGATCTGCACATTCTACCAGTGTATATTACCAGGGGTTTTACTGTCCTTATCTAAATCCACAATTTCTAATAAAAATGAACATGATCAAGAATATAAACTACTGAAATTTAAATGTAAATTATGGAAACCTCAACTGTAAATTGCATTACAAAGATTAATAACATTACAAACTTCCTGAATATACAAATAAAACCTGCTGAAATAAATTATGCAAATTAAAATAAATTGGTCCTTGTCCTAATATCGTAATAACAAAAGAATATTAAGAAAAAAAAAGCCCTATATCTTAAACTTTACAATAGTTAAGATTCAATGTTACAATTCATTTAGTGAAAAATATTAAGTTGTTAACTCAGACTGGTGTATAAAAGTTAACTTAAAACAGAATCCTAGCCATTAATTATACACAAAATTAAGTTATACACAAATACAGTAGAGAAACTCTCACAAACCACATTCAAATGACACTTTTTTTAACAGTTTATATTTAACATCATGTTACATACCAAGAATGTTTCCCTCAATGCAGTAGAGCAAAAGGAAAAGTATGTAGAATAATTATAATGTGCCATCACAGCATGGCATCTCCCATGTTCTGGCTTCATGTGTGGAAGCAACATGCTTCACTCGTGTGATGCCTACCTGTGATCAGTTTCAGCAACTACCACTCCCATAGCCCATCTTGTGGCCATTTTCCTGGTGACCAACTGATCACCTAGCTCACTGCTCCCTCTATGGGCATCAGGTACCAACCATCTGATCAATCAGGTCAGGAACCAAGTAGCCTGGGGCGGTGACCTCCGTAACTACTGGTAACCTTCTGAAGAAATTTGTCTTTCTTCTTGGTGGCATCTGCTTCTGTGTTGTCTTTACAAGGAATATTTAATATTTCCTTCTATTTCTTTGACTTCAACATGTGTTGATATTATAGTGAGAAGGGTGGAATCTTTCTCTGTGCTACAGAATACTTTCAGAATATTACGTAATTTAAATTTTACCAATTCTATACAAATACCAATTGTTCCCTGTATATTTTCTATCTCTGATACTTTGACAGCCATGTAGGAAGATAAGAAGACATAACAGTACTGCACTGTGTTCTTGGCAAAGAAGCACAAGTGTTCTGAAAAGTACCATCATTGGTATAGCTTTTTGTTTTAACCCTTTGGGGGTCCAAGGACCCTCTCTGAAACTCGTTCTCAGGGTCCAAGAATTTAAAAAAAAAAAAAATTCTTATGAAATGATAGAGAATCTTTTTCCGATCATAACGCCACAAAAATTATGAAATTTGATCGAAAACTAACGGAATTATGCTTTCGCGAAGTTGGCGGTATCGATGACATTTATGCATCGGCGATTTCGCCCACTTTGAGCCCTATTTTCGGCAAATTCCAATGTTTCAGTCTACTAAAATTATAGCTATTTCGCTAGAACTCCATTTCTTCTATCGACTGAGTACAAGAAACCGCCTATTTACCAATTTCAACTACCCAAAATAGTGGTCAGAAAATGGCAATTTGGCGAATTTCACACTATGCCGATTTCAAAATAGGGTCCATAATAAACAAGGCAGACATTCCTGGCACTAAAATAACATCTTCTCTGTTCATTAGTCTCGTCTCAAGACCCCTCTTACATTACTTTTGCTTTCCATTTTGTATTTTTATTCTCACAAATAATATTAGATTTACTGTTATGTATACAACTGCATCATTGTAAAAATGGTATAAATAATATCAGCACACTTGTGCAAGAATATTAGACTCTCCAGTTGATGTGTATTGGACACATGGTGTGATTTGTTTACTCTTGAACATTGGCCAAAATCGAACATTTTTGCTACTTTGGCTCAGTTTCAAGGTACTTGTCTTCGTGAAACCAGTCAAAATTATCTCTATTTCTGTAATATATCATCTATTCTATAAAATGAGACTAAGAAAACGAGAATACAAGCATAAATACCATACGAAAATAGACTGCAAAGTCGCTGTTTTAAACCAAAAACACGGTCAGTTTTTTTTTCCTCATTATGCACTGTGTGGTGCAGGAATTTTTTTATACTGCACACTGACCCATTCTATCACATCTAGGCCTAACAGCCTGTTTCTGCTTGATTTAAGGGCGCTAGAATTTAGGCGTACTAGTACGTCGATGACCCCAGGGCGTAAGCCGTACTAGTATGACCAAAACCCCGAAAGGGTTAAGTTTTCACAAATTGTCCTATTATTTTTCTGGCCCTGGCTACATAATCTAGTGCTCTCTGATGCTATCCGACAGCAACAGATATCAATATTCTTAGGTTTTTTATTCATTAATTACACTCGATAAGATCTGATTGATTTACATCCTTTACTTTTTACTGAGTGCTTCCTTCTTTCTATATCAAAGCAACTCTAATTTGTCACAATTAAACATATTAATTTCATTTGCTCATTTGAATATTTTGTTGGTATCTGATTTACTTCTTCAGTGTCTTTTACCATGATTACTTTCATGCTATTTCTGGTATCATCTTGAGAAAAGGAAAATAAAGCTATGGTATGTGCCTTTGTCTACACCTGTTATGAAGATGAGCAGTAAAGGTGCTATCACCCAGACACTGGACTTGTCACTTCACTCTAGATGCAGTGAGTTCTTTACTCTTGCTCTTGCAGTGTTCCTTCTATCTTATGTTCTTATGTATTCGGCAGGCTGGCTGGCTTTGGCTATATCTTTTGGCTATCTTTGCGTCATTTTCTCTTCTGTCTGTCCATATATCTCTGTCTGTCTGTCCATATATCTCTGTCTGTCTGTCCATATATTTTCTGTCTGCCCTGTCCATATATCTCTGTCTGTCTGTCCATATATCTCTGTCTGTCTGTCCATAATATCTCTGTCTGTCTGTCCATATATCTCTGTCTGTCTGTCCATATATCTCTGTCTGTCTGCCCATATATCTCTGTCTGTCTGTCCATATATCTCTGTCTGTCTGTCCATATATCTCTGTCCCCTGTCTGTCCAATATCTCTGTCTGTCTGTCCATATATCTCTGTCTGTCTGTCCATATATCTCTGTCTGTCTTCCATATCTCTTGTCGTCCATATATCTCGGGTCTGTCCATATTCTCTCTGTCTGTCCATATATCCGTCTGTCCATATTCGTCTGTCTGTCCATTTTCTCTGTCTGTCTGTATTCTCTTTTCTGCATATTTTCTCTGTGTCTGTCCATATATCTCTTTGTCTGTCCATATATCTCGTCTGTCTGTCCATATATCTCTGTCTGTCTGTCCATATATTCTGTCTGTTTTGTCCATATATCTCTGTCTGTCTGTCCATATATCTCTGTCTGTCTGTCCATATATCTCTGTCTGTCCATATATCTCTTCTGTCCATATCTCTGTCTATATCTTTTCTCATATATCTATCTATATCTATATGTCCTATATCTCTGTCTCTCTCTCATATGTACACATAATACAAAAATATGAAATTACCTAGGATAACCAAAAAATTCCAGGCAAAGTGCTTACACGTAGATATAATTACAAAGCATGAAACCCCTGGCAAGTAATACGCATCGTCATTTGGATCTGTATAATCCTTTGGCTTACGAGACGCACTCTGAGACTGAGACAAGCAGACGGAAAGACATATACAGGCAGACAAAATAAGAGTTAGACAGAAAATAAGCAGAACTAGACAAACAGACAGACAGATACAGACAGATAGATATTGAAAAAGGAAGGGTTCCCCCCAGCACTGCTGACATTTATCAAATGTCACTGGGCTGCAAGTTATCGACACTTGTCAACACACCATTATTCAAGGAGTTTCATATATACCCAGGGTGTCAAAACATTGCTGGGACCTGTAAATACTTCAATATTTATATTATTATAATCAAATAGAAGCGCCAAACCCAGGGGTTATACAGTGCTGCAGGTTATTGTAGGATGCAGGGAGAGTGGGTTGTAAGAGGGAGATGGACATAGTAGGGTATAAGGAAGAGACGGTGGATAGGCAGGGGGGGAGGAGCAAGAGATAGAGGTAGAAGGGATGAGGGAGGTGCGAGGTAAACTTCAGAGTTTGGTAGTAAGTCAGCTTCTGTCAAAAAGTCAATGGAGAGTCAGGTTAAAGGAGGGTCCATCTGCAGAAGGGAAGGTAAAGAAAGGGCCGCAGAGCGAAGGCGTCGAAAGGAATTCCCCGTGCTCGTTGGAGAGTGGGAGTCCAACAGGATATGTCGAACAGACACTGGAACCTGACAATGCTACAGAGAGGGACAGGGAGCCTCTCCAGAATACCAGTGAAAGACGAGTGTGGCCATAAGTCGGGAGAGAGTAGTCTCCCAACCTCGACATTGGTGACAAGAAGGCCAGAAACCTATAAACCGGTTTAATAGAATGAAGTTTTTATTCACAGTGAAGCTTTTAAAAGGGGGAAGGTGGGGGGCAATGACCCAAAAAAGTCCTGAAAGGGGAAACCTCTATATGAAACTGGAACATGTACTGCTGACCCCAAGGCCCTGTTCATTCCCGAGTCAAAACCAGGGCCCCAAAAAAAATATCTTTATGCTTCAAAAACGGGAACCAAAGGGGGATCGAAGAACTAGGGGGGGGAGGTGTATCAATTTACGGATAGCCTGTAAAGATAAAGAGTCTGGCGCCACAAATGGTGACTCAGGTGATCAAGGATAAGTGCCACAAAAATGGCATACAATTGAAAATATGCTAGCTAGGGAATGATCCCTTTAAAGCTGTCCGGAAACACTGGCGAATCCGCCGGTCGATACTAACCTGTGTATACTGCGATGGCATGGGAATGGAAAAGGGAAATGGTCTGAAAAAAGA